>SRSE01000037.1:0-262828 GCA_005024645.1 Planiliza haematocheilus | reverse complement strand
CTCTCCAAGAAGAACATTTCTAAACATCATGTGGACAAGACAGAAGACTACTGGGACAATGTTTAGTGGACAGATGAGACCAAAGTAGAATAGTTTGGTTTAAATGAGATGAAGCATCAGAACCTCATCCCTCCATCAAACATGGGGGTGAAGCTAATGTCCTGGTTTGGGCCTGTTCTGCTGCATCTGGACCCAGTGGCGGAGCTAGACTTTTATCCTTGGGGTGGCCAGGGGGTGGCCAAGGCTATTTCAGGGGGTCCACAGACTATAACAATGAATTTGTTTCTTGACTTATCAATTGCAATCGGAGTGTCAAATGTTGAAATGTACATACTAAGCACACAGGAGATCAGATTTGTGTATATATAATTTGCAGTTTATTAACAATGCAGAAAATGTAAAACACAACTTGGCAACAATTTTTCAATAATTAATTAATAATAACTCATTTTTACAAAAATGGTGAAAATGCACCAACACATTCATAGTTACTCACACAAACATCTCTCTCTGTCTCTCTCCCTCCCTCTCCAATATATCAAACACAACTTGGCAACAATTTTTCAATAATTACTTAATAATAACTATTTTTTACAAAAATGGTGAAAATGCACCAACACATTCATAGTTACTCACACCTCTCTGTCTCCCTCCCTCCCTCTCTCTCCCCCTCTCCCTCATATATCAACACACAGGCACACACACACACAGGCATCAATATATCAACAAATTGACACCATTTTTGAACATCTGAACATAGTGCAGGTTTTAACTATGACAAGGGGTACTGTCTGACTCCCAAACTATCCTTGGTCTATCGTTGGTCTAAGTAGAACATAGTGAAGAGCTTAGTCATGACCAGAGACACTATCTTTTTTTTAATACAGGTTCAGAAAAGCATAATCCTTCGGTTATGGTGAGAAGTCGCAAAATGTTTCACAAAGTCATCCATGTTGAGGGCACGTGACCTCCTTGACTCAATACTGAGAGTTCCAAGGTGACTTAACCTGTCATCAGCCATTGTGGTTCTGAGATGAGTTTTAATCAGTTTTAAAGCAGAGAAGCTTCTCTCACAGGAAGCAGTGCTGACTGGCCTAAGTTTAATATTCAGACTTTTCAGCTAGTTGGCAGCAGGCTAACTACCGTGTTCACGTTACGTTTCAACAGAGCATGAAACAGCTAGCTGGCTGATTCTCCGCTAGTTTCATTCCTCTAGAATCATTGGAGAAACACGTAAATATAAATAGCGACCCAAATTAATTAAACGTAGACGTTAGCGGCTGTTGGAAGATGTAAGTTAACGTTAACGTTTGCTTGATGCCGTGGCTCTCTGCTTGTAGCAAAAAACAAAACAAACTTCTATCTACAAAAGTTATTTTAAACAGTGACTCATTAGGACACCACCGTAAAACTTACTTTACGACGAGGATTTCTCTGTCCATGAAGGATATCCTTCTTCTCCTTCTTTTTCTTTGTCACTTCGTTGATCTCCGGTAACAGGCAACGATAACCGACTCCAGTTCAAATCTTCCTCTTCTTCAGTGGCGATTCTTCTTCTTCTCCTAATGAAGGTGGCTCGCAACGCTTTGTGGTATATAGCGCCAACTACTGTACAGGAGGGACTTAGCAGTCAATAGGCTTCACTGATTTAAAAATGCAACTGGCTCCTTCCGACAAGAAGTGCGGTGCGCCGGTGCCGCGATATGTCAATCATCTGGGGTGGCACCTGGGGGGTCCAATCAGATTTCAGGGGGGTCCAGTGCTACCCCGGCCTCCCCTCTAGCTCCGCCACTGTCTGGACCAGGACGCCTTGTCCTCATTGATGGACCAATGAACTCTAAAAGAAAATGTCAGGACATCTGTCCATGAGCTGAATGTGAAGAGAAACTGGGTCATGCAGCAAGACAAGGAGAACCAAGAACACAAGTGGTTCTACAAGAGAACGGTTAAAGAAGAACCAGATGAATGTTTAGGAACGGCCAAGTCAAAGTCCTGACCTTAATCCAAGAGAAATGTTGTTGTTGGACCTGAAGCAGCAGTTGATGTGAGGAAACCCACCAACATCTCAGAACTGAAGTGGTTCTGTTCTGAGGAACCAAGCTGCTGGAGAACACTGATCAGCTGTTACCAGGAGGAGGACACAGCAGAGACTGGACACAAGGAGGACATGACTTTAACAACACAAAAGCATAATATTCTGGTTTGATCGACTTCTCTTTGTCGACTTTCAGGACGTTTTGAGTCATTTCTATGCAAAAATTAAGCGTGCACCAACTTCTTAGCGTATCACTGACCTCTTTCCACTTTAAAGTCAGGAATAGCTCCAGAAGGCGCCACTCACGTGAACACATTAAACACGATGAAATTTGAAATGCAGCCGAATGCCAACACCTAAAATAAAACCCCACCCCGTGCTGCCCTCTGTGATTTCTGATGTGATCTATTCATCAAGGCTCTAAAACTTTCCACTGAAGCTCAGACCAGAGAATATTTCACATGATTTATGTCTGATTTCATGTTTTGAAGGCAGCGCGATCCAAGCCACTGCAGTAATTGAGCATTTTGACTTAATTACAGAGAAGATAATTGAACAGCTGAGTAAATGAAAACCCACACTGTGCAAGATTTGTTGTTTTTTTGGACCCGTCCTCTGGCTTCCTTCAGTCTGACAATAAAAGACTGGGCTGATATTCAGATCAATCCATATACGTGATGAAAGCGTCTTCTCGTAGCTCAGTTTTCTGCAGCATCCTTCGAGCCGTGGAGCTAGAGGCCGACCGACCGACAGACTGACAGACCGGTTGCTGTTTCTTCCCCCCCAGGGAGGAAACGTGTCCCTAAGTCAATTTAGATCTGCCGACATCTCCTCTCGCCTCCTCTTCTTCTTTTTTCTTCGCGGTGTGTTAGTCTGAGCCCGCCGGTACATCTGAGGCCTCAGAAGACGAGTCGTGGGAACGGCGCTCTGTCACAGATGGCACCGCCGAGAACATCATGCTCCGCTGAGGAAGCGTCAAATTGAATTTGTTGGAGGAAAACAGGTGTGTGTCAGCTAGGTGCTGTCGTGTTAATGTGGCTTTCTGTCTCACACACACTCATATATATATATACATGAATGTTTATATCGGGTTGGTATATATACATAGATATCTGTAGAGAGAATGGACATGGACCTTCTGATGGTGGCCTCTGTGGATCATCCCACAGATACTTGATCAGTTTCTAGTGAATGTGGAGGCCAGGTCAACACCTTGTGCTGTTCTTCTTCCTAAAGTGTTTTTGTGGCTGCATCCTGCTGGGGATGGCTGCTGCCATCAAGGAGTGTCATTGCTATGGGGTGGGGGTGCCTGGTCTGGTCTAGGTGGGTGCTACATGTCTAAGTAACATCCACACCAATGAATGAATGAATGCCAGGTCCACAAGTTTCCCAGCAGAACACTGAACTGGAGCAAGATGCTTTAGATGTTATTCACTTCTCCTGGTAGGGGTCATAATGTTGTGGCAGATCAGTGTTATGACCTAGGTTTCCAGAAGAACGTGGTTGGTGCTTCTGATGTTTTAGCTGATCGTGGTATAATTAGTTTCCAACATCTCCTCGTAAACGCGGAGTGAAAAATGTCGTTTCGTCTTTCTTCTCCGTTTGTGAACTTCCTGTTTGAAGACGTGTCACTCATCTTGACGAGCTGTCACGCAACACAAAGCGGAGGTGATCAGTGTTTGCCGAGGGAACAGATGGTGAAAGAAAAGAAAAGGAATCACAACGTTAGCCTGCTTTCATTTCACTGCTATTTGAAACTGTCTCCAGTTTCCAAACACCCCGAACTCAGCCTACGGCCTTTTATGCTGCCGTGGACGTCTGCTGCACTAAACTGTTTGATCAGAAATCATTAATAACTGCTAAAAGTGTCAGCTTGCTAGCTATAAATATAAATTAGCATTAATCCTGCTAGCCTTGAAAACGCAATCAGGTTTATTCCCGCCAGACACCAGGGGGCGATCAAGTTAAGTCTGTTTCACCTCTAAAGTGAAGCCAAAGCAAGTAGAGCTCCCCCTGGACTATAAAAAACAGGATGTGATGTCATGATGATTGACAGTTGCCATTGACAACAGCTGTGTTTTGTGCCGTAAACTGCGCTAGCCGACCACAAGGATCTGGGAGATGTATCTTTGCATTTTTTTTTCTGTTTTGTTCATGTTTAGGTGAATTAATGTAACTAGCTAGCTAGCTAAAACAACTCTCTAACATTAGCTTTGCGGGGAAAGAAGTTGTTAATCGGTTGTTAGCGTTTATTCAAGTCTGAATCCATAGAGATGCTTGCTTTTAAAAGAAAATAATTACAATAATCCAACATTTTTTGGTATTAAATGTAAAATCTCTTCTCAGACTTTGTCTCCAAACTCACTAGATGGCGGCGTTCATATCACAGGGATACTAGCATCAGGTTGACCAATGAGAGGAAGTGCAGTCTATGGTTTGTTAATGTTGTGTATTCACACGTGAACTGACAAAGAGAAACCAAACAAACCAACACGGTGACCTGCCGACGCCACTGATTCCCAGTTAAAAGTTAATTTAACCGTCCTCCGCTTGGTTCCCCTGATCTTTCTCTCTAATCTGTCGCCGTGATTGCAGCGTTTCTTGGAGCAGAATTCAAACGACTGAAGAGAGCAGTCAAATTACACTTTTCAATTTTCCTTTCCGTTTCAGCGGGATGGCAATTTCCTTTCAACTCTCCACTTCCTATTCTCCATCTTCCACCGAAAGATTTTTATCAACGTCTCCTTCTTAATTCACCCAGCTAGATAAGTCCCCGTGTGCACAAATATATTCAGCAGATATGAAGCCGCTTCCTCTGCGAGAAGTGCAGATTTATTTAATTACCATGTAAATTTAATCAACCAAGCAGCGAAAAAACAACAAAAAACAAAAAAAAACTCGTCTATGGAAACAGAGGGATTCCCATGTCGGGCCCCGGCAGCTCACACCTCGTTGGTATTCAGGGGATCGAGCAGCCGGTTCAATACGTGTCAAGATTAGCACGCTTCCGTGAGTGGGCCAATCCCGGTTCACGGTACATGACTTGCCAAGCTGAATCACCCAATCCCGACGCAGACGCGAGGCTGAGTGATGAAGCAGCAGTTGGGATCTGACATGTGTGTGTGTGTGTGTGTGTTTGTGCTTGTGTGTGCATTCACATCCTTTTGTGCGTTTTTTTGTTTTTCTTACAATTTACATTTTTTTTGCTCCTCCAATAAATTTTTTATGTGAACGCTGGAATATTTCTTGACGTGTGTATTAGCGCTTGAATGCATGTGTGTGTGTGTGTGTGGTGTATATTATCTGTATGTGTGTGCATGTCTTGCCGCTGTCGGCCTACAGATGGTACGTGTCACATGCAGAGCGGACAGGCGTGGAAAGGCGGGGGAGGCGGTGGAAGGAAGGTTTGGACTGAAGGGGGTTGTGAGTCTGTGTGTGTGTAGGAGGTGTGTGTTTTGGGCGGTGGGGGAGGGCATGGTCATTTTAACGTGAGTCAGCTTTCCACCGACCTTCACCATACGACTGATGTCTGATGTAGCCGGAGGAGGTCCGCTTCAAAAGGCGTTATGAATATTCAGCATTTCCTCTCTCCTGCCGCCACCAGGCAATCCATCATTCATAAACATGCCTTCACAGCCGGATGGAAGTGTGTGTGTTTCCTATTTTTGTCAAATGTGCTCGTGGCAAGCTTCCCTGGCAAGAATATTGAAGTATTCAGGTCATTTATCGAAGTAAAGTATTAATGCCGCAGCGTAAAAATACACCATCCATGTACCAAAACTTCCCAAACTTTACCAAACACTGAAATGACTTAATTATCTAATGTGCTGTGCTCATTTGGGGCTCAGCAGAATATTTTCATGTTTACAGTCTCCAATGGATTTCACCTGTTGTTTCAGAACCATGAACCATGTTTGAGTGCTCTGTAATCAAATAAACACCAACATCATTTGGGGCTTAGCATAGTTTTTTAACAGTGAAAGTCTCTAATGAGTTTCTGCTGTTGTTTCAGAACCATGAACAGTTGCTTTTTGGACGCACGCAAAAAGGAAACACTGAAATTACTTAATTATCTAATGTGCTATGCTAACACTACTGCGTACATCCTCCTAATTACTATGAATGTGGAAATAAACACCAACATCATTTGGGGCTCAGCAGAATATTTTCATGTTTATGGTCTCAAATGGGTTTCTACTGTTGTTTCAGAACTATGAACAATGTTTGTGTGCTCTGTATGCAAATAAACACCAACATCATTTGGGGAGTTTTTTAATAATTAAAGTCTTTAATGGGTTTCTACTGTTGTTTCAGAACCATGAACAGTGCTGTTTTTTTGACCTAGGGATAGTACTACATATATTAAATACTTTCGTTTGTAAATTCTTGTTTAGATTTGTTTACATCTACAAGTACAGAATATTTTAAAAGGCTCTCATTACTAATGAGCGGACATTACTTACAGTACTTTTCCTTTTCAGGCGATCAGTGCTGGACATGAAATGCAGCTCACATTCTGCTTTTTCTGTTTCTTTTAGACTATGCCATCTTTAAAGCTAAATATATTTAATTAAAGATTAATGTGATAATAAGATTGATTATTAATTCACGTGAAGAAGAGTTACAGATCCAGTTTTCTTAACATCTCTGCATGAAACTCCTCAAACATGTCACAATGCATTTAAACAAACATTTCATCCATTATGTTAAACTTGAAATGAATACAGCAGAAAGACCCAGAACAGATAGAACGGCTTAACATCAAAGACAATGATCTAACAGAATTATAATATAATAATAAAAACCATCTGATGTTTCATTTGTTTCCACTGGAATCAACACAATCAGGCCTGAGACTATGAAGTGACATGAAATGAAACCGGACACACAGCAGACAGACAAACAGGCGACGAAGAATCTGAGTCATGTGTGAGGACGGCGGACGTGTCCTGTGTGACTTATGGTTTTGGAGAGTTTTGTGTCTGTGATGTTTATGTATGTGACACTGGGAATGAGTCTGAGGAGGTAAAAGCGGCGTGCGTTTTGTCCGTGACATGGATGACTCCTGACGGCGTGCAGAGAGCTGGCACTCGGACGTCCTCTCCTCCACCCAGTCCCGTCTCATACGGTCAGACACATGCACAGACTTTCTACCCTTCACGCCAAACATGTCAACTAAGCGAATAACCCCAATCTAAGAGTAAAGAGCATAGACTGTATCAAAACTGGACGCCATGACAGCTCCTTAAAAGTGAACCCAAAGCATGTGGAGCTCCCCCTGGTGGCTGGCTGCTGTATATATCATAAAACCCATGAGAAACTCAAGTTTCTAACTCCAGGGATGTCCTTATAGGCTCCTCCCACTGCAGCATACATCACATGCGCTAAGCATTGTGGGAGATGTACGAGATCGATGACAAGAGGTATTTTTCTAATTATTTTCGTTCATGCCGTTCATTCAGCATGCACCCATGAACAGTATGACAATCTCTACCCAGGAGTAATTAGTGGTCACACTGCTAACATTAGCATCTGGGAGCTCACAGGGTCGCTTCTCCGCATTAACCACGGCCACTTCCGATTTCTGACCAATCTCAGAAGAGTTGCCGGACATCACTCCATTAAAAAGTTCTGCCTGGTAGATGTGTCGAAGACAAGCTGTGAGATCTTCCAAACGAGGCCTGTTCTTACACGCCTCGTTTAGGAGTTCTCACAGCTTGTTCTCTAGTTGCTTGGTTTGTTAATTAAATTAGCCGTTACTCTAACCATCTCAACAAAGTGTCCTAACACTAAGACCAGGCTTGTCAAGAGAAACCAAGACACTGTCCGTTTGCCAATGAACCCTTAAACCTTGCGTGTTAACGGTTTTATATCTCTCACACAGTTAATTCTACATTTACTTCAGGCTTCTCAAACTGAAGCGGAGAGTTTGCACTTGAGTGTAGTGTCCAATTATCTTATTTTAAATTGAGTCTGCTGGAGCGCAGAGCATTAAGAACAAAAACTGCCTAACACACTTCCAGTCTGGACTGTATGTGGCTGTTCGTACGTCGAGCTGCTCTGCTGCTGGAGTCTGGTAAAACACTCTGGTGGCCTGAATCTGACGAGGCAGAACTAATGTCCAATTTCAGCTGGAGTCATGAAAATGTCGGTGTCTCCATTTGCGGACCTCGAGACGCTCATTTGATTAACTTGAAAATCTGATACGCGGAGGGAAGTGCTCGTCCACGGTGTGTTCTCCATGTTGAATTAACTGTTGTTTGAGCTGCAGGAGTTCATTTTCCACTTCTGCAGGGACAACCTGACAATTTCCTTTCAGTTTATTAAATATGATTCAATTATGTTTGACTCTTATTATTATTTTTTTTACTGCTCCCAGAGGGGATTAGGTGTAAAAAGTGCAGTTCACTGGCATTACACAAGAAACAAATGTCCGAATTAGCTTATTTTCTCCCTCTAGTGTTGAATAAAACAAGAAGAAAAACTCTAGTCACAGCAGATACCATGTACATGTTGATAACAGTAGTGTTTATACTTTAACTACAAGCTTATTCAGGTTGTTTGAGTCTCCCAGCTAAGCTAACAATTTGATTAGCCGTCAATAACAGAACCCTGACACACTGCTCTGTTAGCTAAGTTAACGAAAGTCAAAGAAAGAACAAACTTAATAATGTGATGCTAATGGAAGTTAAGACTAGACAACTTTTTGTTTTTACCGAACAGAATGCTGGAGTGTTGTTTTAGCTAGCTAGTTAATTACATTAATATTTAACTTTACTTCCTGGAGTGGTTGTCGGTGGCAACTGTCAGTCATCATGATGTCACATCCTCTTTTTATAGCGTAAATTAACTAAAACCAAACTTCTCATACAAATGTGACACTCGATTAACTAAATCAAGTCCCATTCTCCAACATGAGTCCCATTCTCCTTTTTGCTAGTTTTAACTTCTTTTCATTCTGAAATGGCCTCCGTTGTCATATGTAAACACTTTAGAAAGTCTTGCTAATCTAAAGTCTTTAAGCCTTTGGGAGCCCCCTACTGGCCTGGAGCCTCTGTCTGCAGCAGTGTTGAGTATTCAGTCCCGTCCAGAGCTGTCGGTACCAGGATGTAAACCCGCCTTGTAATGTGTCAGCAGTTATTAACTCGAGTGTGTTTCTGCAGACAGCCTTTGTACTCGCTGATTAGAGCGATTCTGCCGCTGATCAAAGGGGACGATAATCGAGGAGGATGAGGTCCAAGTATTTCCATCCGTTCTTTTATCCCGTCCCTAAACGTCGGCCGAGCAAACTTTTGGTGACACATGCAAATGTTCTGTTCAGATTAAAAGCTCCTCTGTCTCCGGCTGAAAATCAGAACATTTAAGACGACGTGATGAAACAGAATTTGAGTAAAACGTCGTTGAGCAGTTGACCCGAACGCTCCGATGACACATCTTATTTGTTTGATTCAGATTCCTCAAGAAAACAGAGTGAATCCACCAAAGAGAAAATAAAATGAGGACGTCTGAGTCTTGTAATCGTGACTGATCATCTCATTAGTTCTGAACATTGTCTCCTTAGATTATGGATATCACAGATTTACACATTTAGAGCCAGTGGAACCATTTTTAAGGAGTGTTTCATACTGAACACAGCATGTTCCTTGCAGAATATTTACAACCCTAAGTGCAATACACAGTATGTATTTATATACACAGATACCTGCAAATAATATTTTTATTATATGCTATTGCTTCTTTTTTCTCTCTGTTGTTTTGCTGTTAAGAGTACATTCTAACATTGTACTGCTGGTGTTTAGCTCTGAATGTCAATAAAAAAAGTCTAAAACAAAGAATTAGTTTATTTTTCTTTAAAATATTGGACAAAATTGGACCAATGTTTGAAAGAGTTTAGTGAATTATTCTGTTTAAAGGTCAGTATCAGGTTTGTTTTCTTCCTCTGGCCATTCGCATTGGCCCATCCAATAATATTCAAGATTAAATTAATTATTATTTAAGTAAAATGATTTACAAAAACCCTGAAAAAGAAGGTACGTATACAGCGTTGAAAACCCACCATATTCCAAACCGGCCCTAGTTATACTATTTTTTAAATAAAATTTAAAACCATTCCCAACCATAGACTTTATATAAATATGGACAATACGTCTCTACTTCCTGTCATTGGTCAAACTGACTCTATTTTCCAGGGGATAAGGGCGGCGCCATCTTTCGACAACATTATATTAACTATCTAAAATGAAACCAACCAGAAACCATCTTTGAAAAAAATGATTTGATTTTTGTATTTTAGTGTTGCACTTTGGTCCAAGTCCCGCCCCCTAACATGGAGGGGGTGGAGCTTATGACCTGTGCTGCAGCCAGACACCAGGGGGAGCTCTACTTGCTTTGGCTTCAGTTTTGAGGAGCAGTTCCACGTCCATATTTATGTTCAGTCCCAACTGAACGTGAATGAAAGAAAGAAAATAAGAAACTTTCAAAATAAAAAAAAATGAAAAACAAAGAAAACCAAATAGGACAATAAAGAAAACATTTTAAAACTAGACAAAGGCGTTCCTGACTTCTTCATATTCACCACACAGGTATGAGCTTATAATGCTTTTATTGAACTATTTAAGAAGGAAACCAAGCTGCGCTAAAGATCTTTTCATCAGGCTGAATACTAAAGCAAGCCTGCTCAACAAATATCAAATGATGTCTTTTAAAGTCTCCCTTTCTTGTTTTATTATTTTTTGGGGGGATTCCCTGTTTGAGGAAGAAAGAAAGAGGCTAAAAGAAGAACTGGAGATGAAAGGTGGTGTCAAGCCTTCAAAGATGACTCGCGTGGCTTCAGATCTGTTGACTGAAGTTTTGACAAGACGTCTGGAATCGCAGGAGAAGTCGCTTTCATCGTTTTTTTTATTTCGGACTGTAAATGCAGTCGTATGCTCCTGGGAGGTCTCCCTGCACATGAAAACCAGTCGTTCACCTCGTGGAGGCCTGACGGTCACCTTTAACCCGCCCCGGCCCGCTCGCCACTGAGGAATCAGATCCTAACGAGGCCACGTCCGGCTCATTAAAACAGACCTGAGGAGGTAGACCAGAGACCAGAAGACCTGTTTACTTTATTATTATTATTATTATTTGGATTTTCATTCTGATCAGATTAGCCGTTGCCATGGAGACTATATAAAATGACCAACTACATGCATTCACATCAAAATATTAACCACTGTAAAGGTTTATTGAAGATAAAGGGAGCGTCACATCTACTGGGAATAGAATAGAAGAAGAAGTGGAAGAAGATGCAGGAGGAGGAGGAGGGGAACAAGCTGAAGAAGAAAAATTCAGGAGGTGGAAGAAGTGTAGGAGAAGAAGTAAGAAGATGTGGAGGTAGACGTGAGGACAGGAGGAGAAGATGAAGGAGAAGATGGTGAAACAGATGAAGGACGAGGAGAATAAGTGTGAGGAAGAAGAAGAGAAATGAAGAATTAAAACCACCAAGTATCCGTGTCCTCCTCCAGTCCTAGAAGACGACCAAGATGTCTCCACGTCACCAACGTCTCTGTCCACAGTGATTCCATCTTGGTTCTTCTTGTTTTTCTGTCCCTCACCTGATGTTTACTCCACGTGGAGCAGACATGCTCAGAGAGGATGGATTTACTCCAAGAACCAGAGAGAAAGCAGCGACATTAAAGCAAAGACTGCGATTTAAAGCGAAGGATTAAAGACAGAACGAGGCTGAAAGGGGAGAATTAAAGGATGTACTGCTGCTCCTGATCAGGACTAACTCTGAGCTCAGACTCTCTAATCTCCACTCGTACATGACTCATACTGTATGGACTCAGACAGGGTGTTTCCCCACGCAGGGACAAATATTGCTTTTTATTATCCACTTAAAGAAAATGTACTAAATTAGATTTGTCCAGGGGCTCCTGAGAGTTTGGGCCTGGATCTGATTGCTCCGTTAGCTGTGGATGTGTGCAGAGACTGGGTGGTCTGCACAAAATATGAAACATAAGAGAAAGTCAAAGATACTGCAGCAAGAAGCTTCAAGACGATTTAAAAACTATTCCACCTTTAATACACTGATAATTATTAAGCCTAGACTGAGTTAATGCTGCTAAAAATATTTTCAAGGAAGGAGAAAGTTCACATTCAGTTAGTTATAAAGAAAAAGGACGTGTTTTTGTAATTTAATTGAGTCTCTCTGAGTTTGTTTCCATCAGAACAGCTGATTGATTTAATTAAAGACGGATGAGGTTTAATTTAATTTACAGAAGCACATGAGGAACTTTTTTCTTCATGAACATTGAGGAGATCCTGATGAATTCATGTGTTGTTTACTGAACTTCAACCACAAGATTCAGAAGAACAAGAACGAGAAGAATAATAATAAGAAGAGCAAGAATAAGGACACAAGAAGAAGATGGAAAAAGAAGATCAAGAAGAACAAGAACAAGAAGGTGCAGAAGAAGACAAAGAACGAGAACAGCAAGAACAAAAAGAAGAAGAACAACAGTAAAATGATGAAGAAGAAGAAGGTGAAGGAGAAGAAGAACCAAAAAAGAACAAGAACAATGAGACAATGAAGAAGAAGATGAACAAGAAGAACAACAAAACAAGGACAAAAACAAAAGAAGAAAAGATGAAAAAGAAGAAGAAGAAGGTGAAGGAAAGACAAAGACGAGTACAAAGGTGAAGGACAAAAAGACGACAAAGATGACGAACAAGAGGAAGAAGAAACAAAAACAAAGGAGACAAAGAAGAAGAACTTTCTGCACTTAAATAAATGTCCTCACTGTTGAGTCACTGAGGGTAAAGACACGTCCTCACGTCTTTGACTCAAACGTCTCCTTAGGATTCTGTCCTTAGACCTGGAGATGGTTTGACGTTACTCAAACTAAAACCACATGTCAGGCGTCCTGTCCAGGTGACAACTGTCTCTGAGACGTCTTCATCTGATCTCACGCTGAGTCATGTTTCCAGCAGATGAAAAGGACAAGAATGGACGTAAAGGACCGTGTTTGTTTCTCTCCGTCACTAATTACCTGAGCTGCTCTGTGATTAGTCTCAGAGCCGAGCGCCACCGATGACGAGACAGGGACTAATAAAAACTCAGACTCACGCAGAGAGACAAACTGGAAACACTCAGAACGACACACAGAGGATGTCGTGTCCCGCTATCGTCCCCGTCTGTGGACGCGTCCTCAGAGGGAGGCGCTGATTGAAAGTGCTGTGAAGCAGCTTTAAAACCAACATAAAACAGATTAAAGCCCATTTACTGGACGGTTTATCAAGACAAACTGTCCTGCAGGGGGTTTATTTTACAACTGAGACGTCACGAGATGAGAAACATGATGAGGAAAGGTTTTATATAAAGCTCCTGTATGTTAGTCCTATACGTCTCTCAGTGTGTGCATGTTCGCTTTTTATTATTATTATCATAATTTTCTCAAGCATGTATTTTCTGTATTTTTCTTTGTAAATTTTTAGTTGTTTAGTTTTTAAATTGTTTTTATTCTTTATTTTTATTTGTTTTAATTTTATTTATATATATTATTAATGTTCATTTTATTTTTTATTTATATATTTTTTAGTGTTTTAAATGTTTAATTGTTTTTATTTATATTAATTTTTAGTTTTTTTTTTTAGTTTTTATTTATATATTTTTATTTTTTCATTTTTATTTTTATTTTTATTTATATTAATTTTTAGTTTGTTTTTTTAAAGTTTTTATTTATATATTTTTATTTTTTCATTTTTATTTTTATTTATTTATTTATTTATCCATACTACCTCTGCAAAAACATGACATACTATAGGAAATATAAATATATAATCCCTATAATTCCAGTTTACATCGCCCATGGACAGTTTTGGACAGTAAATACATTCATTACACAGTTTTATCTTTTTGTATAGAACTGCAGTTGTTTTAATTCATTGCACATCACATTGCATATGAAACCCAATGCTCTTTATTCTGGATCTACACGCCAAAACCTTCTGAATTAACTTAGTTGTGTTATTGCTGCGTGAGTTGAACTGTTCTAAGTGACAATGTCCAGCTTTAGTTTACCTGCTGTGTTAAACATTGAACAGATCGCTTTAGACATCACTGCAACAAATGTCAAATGTCTTTGTTTTTAACGTCTTGCTTCACTTTCAACAATGGCGACTGAAACTTTTGCCAAAGACGAGTTGTAGAAATGTTTGTATCTCTGAACCCCCTCAGTGAACCTTTCCTCCATGTGTTCCATCTTTATTGATCCATAACATGAATTCTAAAACTGCAGAGATGGAGAAGCAGCTGGAAACATAATGTACCTGTAGGTAACACAGCTTTAGTTTCTCCAGTTCTAAACAAGCTCTCCACTGACGCCTGAGAAAAATATCATCCTATTTAGCAGCTAAACGTTCTCCTACGTCAACCTACTAGTTCCTCATAGTGTTGTTGGTGTGTTTGCTGCAGGGCAGATATCTCACAGCGTCGTGTTACTGTTTGTCTTTGTTGCTGTTGGAAACAAAGCTAATGAAAGAGGTGAGACACGATTAGCCGCCTTAAAAACCAACACTCAGGAGTTGAAAGACGCTCCGTAGTCCTGACAGGACTCACGGCGTGTTGCATCGCCACAGACCCTGCTCACCTGGAATCCACCCACACAGGTGGCGTCACTCATTGTGACTGATTATATCTTGGAGCTTTATGACCTCATTTCACGCAGTTACACAAAACAACAAAGGGAGGCTGCTGCTGTCGGCGGCGGTGAGGTGCAGCAGGGTGTGCTGACGTGAGCAGAGCAGATCTTATTTTTCTGGCTCCAGTAAACAGAGACAATGATCTGGTATGAACAAAACCACGGCCCAGGAACCAGCTCACCTGCATGGAGGGCATCGGACCAGAAAGAGGATTCATATTTTTGATTTGCATGAACAATCTGACCCTGGGGTCAGGTCTAATTATTGGCCAAAGTATTAGTTAGAGACACTGAAGACACTTTGCATAATGTTGTCAGTGTTCTACAGCAGCTTCATTGCTTCAGTTCTGAGATGTTGGTGGGTTTCCTCACATCAACTGCTGCTTCAGGTCCAACAACAACATTTCTCTTGGATTAAGGTCAGGACTTTGACTTGGCCGTTCCTAAACATTCATCTGGTTCTTCTTTAACCGTTCTCTTGTAGAACCACTTGTGTTCTTGGTTCTCCTTGTCTTGCTGCATGACCCAGTTTCTCTTCACATTCAGCTCATGGACAGATGTCCTGACATTTTCTTTTAGAGTTCATTGGTCCATCAATGAGGACAAGGCGTCCTGGTCCAGATGCAGCAGAACAGGCCCAAACCAGGACATTAGCTTCACCCCCATGTTTGATGGAGGGATGAGGTTCTGATGCTTCATCTCATTTAAACCAAACTATTCTACTTTGGTCTCATCTGTCCACTAAACATTGTCCCAGTAGTCTTCTGTCTTGTCCACATGATGTTTAGAAATGTTCTTCTTGGAGAGCAGTGTCTTTGTCCATCACACCATGGTTGTTCAGTGGATTCATCAACATTACCATCAGCCAATGAGAGAGAGGCCTTTAGCTGCTTAGAAGTTCCCCTGGGTTCCTCTGGTTCCTCTCAGACTATCATGGAGTGATCTTTGTTGGTGGACCACTCCTGTGGAGGGGGACAGTCGTCTCAAATCTCAAACAGTTTACAGCATCATCTTAGACTTCCTTTGGGACTATAATGCATCTTGTTTTTGAGAAATCAATGGTTCACTTACGTTTGCAACTCATTTGAATAAATGACCCATTTCCTTAAATAAATAAAAGTTTCATTGGGTTCTCTTTGTCTACTTTCAGGACTTTTTTAAGCAGCACTAAAAATCTCCTCCATTTACTGACCACCATCAGTAACACCAGCGCTGCTTCCATTAGTCTCTAAACAACCGACCAAAATCTCTTCTATTAAATGTTTTTTTTATAAACTGCTTCCCACAAGAACTGAAGTAAGACACACACACTCCCACACGTGTAAAGTTTAATTGACAGGGGGGTTGATGGACTCAGCGTCTCATTGTGAAGCTAAACAGAACAGCCCACGACTGAGTCAGAGTCCACAGCATCTGTCTCCTGTGTTTATGGTAAACAAAGGTTACAGTGGCCACAGTCATGCATGTATAATGTCACATACGCTGCAGCGCATGCATTGAAACCTTCAAACCGCCCTCCCACCTCCAAACAGATGTGCCCGGGCGGGATGAGTCACGCTCACAGAGAGGAGCTCGCTCTACCAGTAGCGGACGGCTGTGTTGTTGTATATTTAACTCACAGATTACATTACGGCGGCGGGAGCAATCAAATCAGCTCCAGCGTCTGCACACTTCATTAACGTGCACAGATTTATTTCCATTTTGGAAAAAGAAAAAGAAAAAAAACGAAGCTCTGCAGCGAATCAGACAAATTATCTGCAAAACAATTACACACAGACATTTCACATCTGGATGGTTCCTGTTTCTGAGGAGAAGACTTTTCAATTATTGCTTTAACATCTAACTATCGCTTTTAATGGCTGTAAATATTCATATTAAATTCTACCATGATGTCAGTTCTTATCAGAACATGAGTTTAATATTGGATTTCATTAAGTGGCGTCAACCACCTCGAACAAATCAGAGCATTGACATCAAGTAATTAATTCTCTGAATCATCGTTGTCGGTATCTTTTACAACAGATGTGATAGCAGAGTCTATTGTTTCTCCAAAGAAGGCAGATATTTAGCTGTAAACACATTCAGCGCTTCATAAATGAGGCAAACAAACTCGTTACGTACCCTGCAAGAAGTTTGTTCTTGCTCCTCAGGCTGCAAGAACAAAATGATGTAATTATTGTTCTTGCAGCCTGTTCTTGACACATCAACCAGGCAGAACTTCCTCCTGTGGTGTCCGGCAACTATTCTGTGATTGGTCAGAAATTGGAAGTGTAACGTGGTAATGTGTGATGTATGCTGCAGTGGGAGGAGCCTATTAGGACTTTGGCGCTTGAGCTCCTTGTGACGTATAAATGACGTTGCCAGAACAAACTTCATTCTTGTTCTTGCTGATCTCTACCCACGCTTTCACACTGAGAATATTAGCATCTGGTAGCTTTTTCTCGCAACTCTTCTGTCCATCATATTTAAGCCCCACCCCCAAGCAATCTGATTGGCCTGGCAGATATTTGCAGAGCATAATCAGTTCAAAGAGACTCCAGAATATATTTCCACCACAAAACAGGAGAAGGTTAAAAGTACCTCCGATTAAAATTAGCCTCTAAGATTTAAATGTCTTCTAAAGGCTGGTAGAGTCCATATCTGACACGTCCATCTTTTATCTACACGTCTCAGCAGAAACCACCACTTTCTCTCAGCTCTACGCTGAGTGAGTGTGAATGAACACATCACATTCTTTGATGGAAAGATGAAGATGGAGCACCGATGAGAGCAGCCTCACACGGAGACGGAGACTCTGGGTGGAAGTTTATTTTACAGAAACAGAGTTGAACCTTAAAAGCGAGTTCAGTCAAAAGAAGGAGTTGATTAATGTGCGGCAGCTTATTTTTAAGCTGCTTAAGCAATGTTTTATGTTTACTTTGCACAGTTTCCAACATTGGATTAATGGGTTCTAGTCAGAACTCGACTGATTTTGAGAAAGTTTAAAACCTGGATCTTAATATACCTCTATTTTTATTAATACTGTTATATAACAGGGGCGTGGGTTCTCTCCAGGTTCTCCAGCTTCCTCCCACCGTCCAAAGACATGCTGGTTAAGTTAATTTGTGATTCTAAATGTGTCTCTCTGTGTTAGCCCTGTGATAGACCCCACAATCTGTTATTTGTAATCACTTTCATTAAGTTCATGTTTTTATGATAACAGGAGTTAGTTTAGCTTGATGCTGTGCAGCTATCTAGACCAACACCTCATTATAAAGTCTCTCTGTAGTCTCTCCATTGAGAACTGATCATGCTCCTGCAAACATCCACTTTCAGATGTGAACATTTTTCTCTGGATCAGCTGAAACACCACAATGAAATCCAAACGGAGCATTTTCAGATTCATATTCTTGAGTCTGGCCATGACAGACTAGCACCAACATGCAAGGCGACGTAAAGAAAAGACGTGGGGGGGATTTAACGGAGATCAGGGAGCAATCCCCGGAGCGACAGGTGGTTTCCAGCATTAATCATCTGATATCTGACTGAAACCTTCGCTGCTGCAGAAGTTTGCATTTGTTAGTTTAACTGTAAAACTGTTGTTGTACAAAGACTGAAATCAAGAAACACCTCATCATTGTTTGTGTCCATGTGAATCTGCAGATGACAACATGAATCTAAAACAGACAGAGCTTATATCTGCATGGAGCTGAGAAGCGACCACTAGCTTGTTAGCTGCAGGATCCTCCGGAGGACGTGTGCGTGTGAAATAAAATAAAACACAATAAGATGAGCGGCAATTAATTTTATTGATCCCCGAAGGAAGGTGCAGTCGTCGCTGCCGCAGAAAACCGAAGCGTAAATCGGACATCTGAGACCGAGGAAGGTAATAAAGACAGAAACATAAAACGTAATAAAGCCCCGGAAATAATATTCATAATGAGAGCGTCTCCGTGAGGCCGATATTAAGTTTCTCCCCAGTGACTAAAATGGGATTCGTTCTCCGGCTGCAATCAGCAGAACGGCACATACCTCGACAGAATTCACAGGTAGCACTCCCACATCGAATCATCAGACGAACAAGGCAACAATAAATATACCCCCCACCACCACCACCACCACCTACTCACATGAATCATCCAAACACCTTCAGGAGCTTCAACGTTTTAGCTGCTGAAAGACACGATGCTTCATGGACGGTTCTGAGGGGGATGAATCCACGTTGCTGTGACTAAAGTCACAACTGCACATGTTCCAGAAGCATCAACCTGAGTTCCTATTTAAACCTCAGACTTCCCACCAGTCCCCTAGAAAAATGAAGAAGCTACTCGGATGAGTGGTGAAACGTCCAGTTGCCTTTTTTGAAACTTTTTGGACGGACCAAAGTGTTTCTGTCTTTGTGTTTAATCTGTTTTTAAATAGACAGCATCAAATTCCTGGTTCCTCCCTGATCCACCTTCATCTTCAAACACTCCACCAATCAGTCTCCATCAGAGCAGCTGGTTTAAAAGCATCGTTCTACTGACATTCGATGCAGATGTGTGTTCAGACATAGAACAGGTTGCCTCGGGGTCGGTTACAGAGAATTGTTGTTAGTTGTTGTTTGGAATCGAGCTTTAGAAAGATTAGGACCTATCGGCCAGATCTGAAATTAAAACGAGAACAAAGGCAGACCAAACTCAACTAACTCATCCACAACAGAGTTCAGAATTCTTCTAAGTATAATCAGTGATATGAAATCAAAACAGGATTCACTTCTGTGAGCATGTGTCGTAAAGATCAGACTGAAAAACGACCTAAAACAAAACACGGGCTCTCATTTGGTCTTGAAGCTGTTTTGTTTATCACGTCTGCAGGAAGACATCGTTACGACCCAGCTCGTTAGGGATAAGGTGATGAAATGGCTTCAGCTGGCTGGTTAAATAATTCAAAAATACCATAAACAAAAGAGGAACCAGAAGTGGGCAGTGGGTGCTACTCAAAAGATGTGATGTCAAATGACAAAACCATCTCTAAGCTGTTTGGAATCCACAAATCCACAGTCAGAACAAATGGGCTAAAATTCCTCCGAGCCGCTGTAGACGACAAATCAGCGGTTACCGGAAATGTTTAGTTTAGTTTAGGTGGTTGGGGCCGTTGGGGTTGAGTGGTGGTGATGAATGGTGGAGTAGGAAACAAAAACCAAAAGGGATGAAATAAACTCTGCAAAGAGGGGACAACAGAAACACAAGGACACGTACAATTGAGTAACAAAACATAAGAAAATTGATGTAGAGGTGTTGCCAATGCACAGGTGAAACCAATCAAACAATCAAAGGAAGTAAAGGAAGACAAGAAACACCAAAGAACAAGAACAAAATAAATGATGTGGAGGAAGCTTTCTGAGGTTGAACCAATGGGCTAAAATTCCTCCAAGCTGATCAGCAGTTAACGGAAATATTAAGTGTGCCATGTTTTGGTGGTGTTGCATGGCAAAGCAGGATCCAAACGCAGGAAACAAAGGGAGGCAGGGGGAGGAAACAAAAACCAAAAGGGATTAATTTAACTCTGGAAACCGGGAGTCGCAAGGAGCAGAAGAGAAAGAAACCAATCAAACAATCAAAGGAAGTAAAGCAGGACAAGAAACCCAGAGGAAGAGGCTTAGAAAATAAAAACAGGAAACTTTCAAAGGTCCGCACCATGACACGGAGATGGAAGATGGTCATTTAGTCGTGTAGAGTCTTCTTTGTGATATTTTATAATCTGTTGACACTCACATTATGTTAGCTAGTTGCTAGCTTGCTAACTGTTAGCCAGGGTGGCTTCTAGACGGCGACCGTTGCCCCCCAAATACTGATGCAGTCCATGTGAGATCATCTGATCGTGGCCCCGCCGTCCTTTCTGTTTCTATAATAAACCTTTATTGACACTTTGAGCCTCTGCAGCTGCACCAAGATGTTTCTGTCGCGTTCATTCAAGCCGCCGTCACAAATCTGAAGCGTGTTCGTCATTGGCTGAGATCAGAGGTCGTCCTCCTGGTCAGACGGTCACTCTGCCTTCCCTCCGCCTCCCCTTTGTCTCCTCCAGGGGCCTCCTGTGTTAAACTGACACATCTGTCGGGCCCCTGGCTGGGCCTCCTCTTTACTGGAGCAGAAGGCAGGAGGAGGAGGAAGAGGAGGAGGAGGAGGAAGAATGGAGCTCGTGCCTTCACACAGGACTCCTCCATCTGGCCCGTGCCTCAGCAGATGCTACTGACAAACACAAAGACACACACACACACACACACACACACACACACACACACACACACACACACACACACACACACACACACACACACACACACACACACACAGGTCTGTCCTTTTCATACCTCATAAGTCAATCAGTTCCTCCCACTCAGCCAAGAAAAGCAATTAAAGCGATCCACACCTCCCACACACACACACACACTTTAACCTCCGCCTTTCACCAAAACACCATCACCTCCTCCTCCTCCTCCTCCTCCTCCTCCTCCTCTGTTGCCTCCTCCCTTCCTTTCGTTGCCTCCCTCACATCTCAGCCTTTATTAGACGCCAACAAAAGGTCTCTAGGTCTCTAGGCAGGTCAACCAAGGATCCACCCTTAAAAAAAACTGGTCTGGTTATTGTGGACACACACTTCCACACTGTGGTCACTGCTCAGATACTGGTGAAGATTTTATATCTACACTATGTGAACATATACACCAATCAGCCACAACATTATGACCACTGACAGGAGACGTGAATGACGTTTAAACCATCTTCTGCTGGGAAACTTCTGGACCTGGCTTCATTCATTGGTGTGGATGTTACTGAGACATGTAGCACCCACCTAGACCAGACCAGGCACCCCCACCCCATAGCAATGACACTCCTTGATGGCAGCAGCCATCCCCAGCAGGATGCAGCCACAAACACACTTTAGGAACCTGGCCTCCAAATTCACTTCCCCCCAAAGACCCATTCTCTGATCAGTCACCACAAGGAAGACCTGCACAATATTAGGAAGGTGGTCATAATGTTATGCCTGATTGGTGTATAGTGGCCATGCATGTTTTACATCAGCGCTCATAATCCCTGTGTCTTTTTGGAGAAGACTGAACATGGCCTCTAGATACTGCACCTCACTTCTCACGACGAACATCTTGTTCAGAACAAGCTACGGTAAAACCCACGAGTTTCCTTCTTGTTGCTGGGATAGTAGCATAAAATAAAAAGCCGGCGGCTCCGCTCGCTCTCCAAGAAGCGAATGAACTTGGATTCTTTCTGAAACGGCGGGATGTGGGCACACGGCGTCCTCTCGGGAGGAAGAAAGCACCGGGAACATTTATCATGTCGTCAAAGACGGATGGCGGGCCGCTCCGAGGTCTATTTCTGCCTCAGACACGGGAGCTCTTCAACTTTTGAGGACGTTGACAATGATTGAACACGGAGCTCTCTGCGAAAAGTCCAAAATGTGAACGTGTAAAGTGTTTCCACTGACTCCAAAAACTATTACGCCGTAGTCTAAAAGTCCGGTATGCAAATTCAAGGGACGCATTTACAACCAAAGCTGCAAGAAATCACATCTCTCCGAGGCTACGCACGCCGAAAATATATGCACTGATAGAAACGTAAAGGAGCTTAAAGCAGCAGCAGCGAGGAGGATGTAATTTGATGACTGTGTGGGAGAGAAATGTGGGAACAAAGAAGAGTCTGGTTTCCAGGAGGAGGATATCAGCGGATATGTGGCCTCCTTTATTCTCCTCCTCACGTCGGATCAGTTGGTCGTCGCTGCAGCAGAGCGAGAGCGAGGCCGTTACACGCCGAGCATCTAAATGTAGGAAAATTGAAGCTTTTAGAAGTTTCAATGGACTGGAGCGTGTTTGTATTTGGCGACGGGGAGTGGGGAAGCGGGCTCATATTGTACCGAGTCGTTCTGACCCAGTTCTCACTCATCCCGTCCTATTTGCTGTCACGATTTATTCATTGGACGCGGCGGCGCTCGGTACTTTCACAGAGACGCGGCTCTTAATAATGCATGTCGACCTAAAGTGGAATTGGGAGAGAGTAGCGGCGGCGGAGGAGGAGGAGGAGGAGGAGGAGGAGGAGGAGGAGGAGGAGGAGGAGGAGGTATTGAAAACACATCCATTCCTGTCCTTTTTCCAATCTGCTCAGTTCGCACTTTTAATAGAAAACATCGCAGCGATTTTGGAGGAATTGTTTTATTCTGGGTCATAAAAATTGACACGTAGAGACACGGGAAGGTAAAGCAAGTATCAGGACTGTAGCTGGTTTTGGTTCAATCTCTTGGGGTCAAAGTGTCCCTGAGCAACAGACTGAACCTGGAGTAGTTCCCATTGCTTGGGATTGTTACTGGGATGATGGGAAGGTAGGATCCAAACTCTGGATGAAGACCAGGAACCACAAGGAGTTGAATAGAAACTAGGAAACTTGAAAGGTACATGAATAACCAGGAAACTCAACAGACGACTTGAAAAGACACGAGGCAAGACAGGTGAGTGTAATCACGGGGACGGTAAGACACAAAGACAGGACGTAAAAACTTAAATGCAAAGAGATAATAAACCAGGAAGACACGCAGGACAATGAAAGTACGAAACACAAGATCAAGACAGGTGTGTCAGCGACTAGGTAGACGTACCTAGTGTTACGGTTAACCCTAACCCTAGGTATGGACGTGTCAAATCTGAGGTATACTCAGCGTCCCAGTCTTCATCTGATCCTAAATGTCCTAGAGTTGGTCTCCTGCATCTTCCTAAAGTCTGTCCTTGTCTTCTCCTAGAGTTGGTCTCCTGTGTCTTCCTAAAGTCTGTCCTTGTCTTCCTTGTCTTCTCCTAGAGTTGGTCTCCTGTGTCTTCCTAAAGTCTGTCCTTGTCTTCCTTGTCCCCTCCTAGAGTTGGTCTCCTGCGTCTTCCTAAAGTCTGTCCTTGTCTTCCTTGTCTTCTCCTAGAGTTGGTCTCCTGTGTCTTCCTAAAGTCTGTCCTTGTCTTCCTTGTCTTCTCCTAGAGTTGGTCTCCTGCGTCTTCCTAAAGTCTGTCCTTGTCTTCCTTGTCTTCTCCTAGAGTTGGTCTCCTGTGTCTTCCTAAAGTCTGTCCTTGTCTTCTCCTAGAGTTGGTCTCCTGCGTCTTCCTAAAGTCTTTCCTTGTCTTCCTTGTCTTCTCCTAGAGTTGGTCTCCTGCGTCTTCCTAAAGTCTGTCCTTGTCTTCCTTGTCTTCTCCTAGAGTTGGTCTCCTGCGTCTTCCTAAAGTCTGTCCTTGTCTTCCTTGTCTTCTCCTAGAGTTGGTCTCCTGCGTCTTCCTAAAGTCTGTCCTTGTCTTCCTTGTCTTCTCCTAGAGTTGGTCTCCTGTGTCTTCCTAAAGTCTGTCCTTGTCTTCCTTGTCTTCTCCTAGAGTTGGTCTCCTGTGTCTTCCTAAAGTCTGTCCTTGTCTTCTCCTAGAGTTGGTCTCCTGTGTCTTCTTAAAGTCTGTCCTTGTCTTCCTTGTCTTCTCCTAGAGTTGGTCTCCTGTGTCTTCCTAAAGTCTGTCCTTGTCTTCCTTGTCTTCTCCTAGAGTTGGTCTCCTGTGTCTTTCTAAAGTCTGTCCTTGTCTTCCTTGTCTTCCTTGTCTTCTCCTAGAGTTGGTCTCCTGTTTCTTCCTAAAGTCTGTCCTTGTCTTCCTTGTCTTCTCCTAGAGTTGGTCTCTTGTGTCTTCCTAAAGTCTGTCCTTGTCGTCTCCTAGAGTTGGTCTCCTGTTTCTTCCTAAAGTCTGTCCTTGTCTTCCTTGTCTTCTCCTAGAGTTGGTCTCCTGTGTCTTTCTAAAGTCTGTCCTTGTCTTCCTTGTCTTCCTTGTCTTCTCCTAGAGTTGGTCTCCTGTGTCTCCCTAAAGTCTGTCCTTGTCTTCCTTGTCTTCTCCTAGAGTTGGTCTCCTGTTTCTTCCTAAAGTCTGTCCTTGTCTTCTCCTAGAGTTGGTGGTAAACTCCCTAACCCTCTCTGGAAGATGTTTCTCCTTGACGCTGTCTCCAGGAAACGTCCCACCAGAGTAAAAGTGTCCCACAAAATATAAACTGAAAGCCAGGAACTCAAAGCGCCTTCCTTCTGTCTGCTGTGACGCCTCAGAGGAATTAGCCAGTAGATCACAGATTAAAAGCCGCTGGGACCAGGAGCCTTGAGCACCACGTAGGCCCTGCAGAGCTTTGCTCAGTAACACATTGTGTAATATTTACTCAGTATTACCATCGTGCTTCCTACTCATGCAGCTGCACATCAGATGTGGTTTAAACTGTGAGGAGGCCGGCTATAGGAGGCGGCAGAAATGTTATTTAGTGAGAACTTTAATCACTTTTTAAAGTTTTTAAAGCTCCACACACACACACTGGGGACTGGTCGGAGTGTTTGATTAAGCGTTCCTCACGGTTCCCAATAAACCTTCTCGTTGCCCAGTAAATAGAAAACTCCACGTTCCTGCCTCCAGAAATCAGCTTTAATAAACCAACTTTAATAAATCCCTGGATTACCGGAGAGAGCCTGTGGTTTGACCAGAACCTGCAACAGTACTGCAGAAAGGATCTGAACTGAAAGGAGTCCAGGAGAAACTCAATCCTCTTAATGCAGCTTCTTAAACTACTTCAGATGTGCTTTTGTCTTTTTTACTCGGGCATTTTCTTCTCCCAGGGTTTGTATACACCATCTCATGAAACGATCAGGCTTTAAATATTTAAATATCTTCTAATCCTCTCAGTCTACAGACTGTAAGTCCAATGGTTGGTTTAGCAGTTAGAAATAATGCTGAGATGGGTACAAAGCTGGTTTCCAGAGAAAATATGAATGTGGCCTTCAGAGTACGTTAGTTATGTTCCTACAAGTCTGTCGAGTCCTTGGCTCCATTCAGACCTGGAATTAACATCTGTTCTGGGCGATCCAATCACAAGTGTTCAGCTTAAAGCACTGGTGTGAGCACACTACGGCTGAATCTGAGAGATCTGAGGCTTCACGTACGAAGAGTTGCGTAGATTTCCTACTAAATCGTGACGTAAGCTCAGATTTAGAAGCATTTCAAAGCACATTTCCTTTGTTCATCCCAATCCAGCGTACCTGACTCCTCCCTGTCCACGCCCCTTTTTAAATATGCATTAAATTCTATTTAAATTGACCCTGCACCTGAGATTCCCCTCTCTGCACGATCAGAAAAACATAGAATGAGTCAGACGGGAAAGAAGAAGAACTTGACAGAAAGTGAATTAGAGACGCTGCTCACTGGAGTGGAGATGCTCATAAATGTCTCTTTGTCACGCTGCCACAATGTTTACTTGCATTTGTTCATCACGTATGATCTGTACACTGATGAATGAAAATGTTTCCTGTTGACATTTACTAATTCATGCCATGGTGCTTTTCTATCAATGTGCCATGGTGCTTTTATATCCTACGCTTTGAGTTCCTGGCTTTCAGTTTATATTTTGTGGGCCTACACTTTTACTCTGGTGGGACGTTTCCTGGAGACAGAGTCAAGGAGAACATCTTCCAGAGGGGGTTAGGTAGTTTATATCAATGTGTGTGCAGTCGATAGCTCTGATTACGTAAAGTTCGTACATGAGGCCCCAGGTGAAGGAAGCCCAGTGAATAAATAAGAACATTAACATGTGAGAATCTTTCCATCTTGTTTAAAAATCGGAAAGCTGCTGATTTACAGACACACAAACTGAGATCAGATCTCAAGTGCAGGCTGGGGACGCATGTGGAGACACATTTATATTCACACCAGGTGTCAAGACAAGGACTTAAAGACAGGTGTGATCAGATTGACAGGGTTGACAGGTCTGTGCAGAAAAGGGAACTAAACTTGAAAATGAATGCCTTTGTGTTGGAGGATATCTGTGCAGGTGAACTCTAAATTTTGATTGATGCAATGACGAAGCAACAAGCTCTGGACTGAACGTAGAACCAGAGGAGGCTTTCTGATAACAGCTTAAAGTTGTTTTCTTCTCCACGCTGGTTTTTTATCTCTGTGTTCCTTTTTTTGACATTTGTAATTTACATCTGTCTTCGTATCAAAGCAGAGAAAACTTTGTGGCTTTAACCCTTGAAATCTGAGTCACAGATTCAGGCTTCTTTAAGGAGAGCAGGTGTTCTTCTTCTTCTTCTTCTTCTTCTTCTTCTTCTTCATCAAACAGTTTTCTGTTTCCTCTGTGATGTCGATCGTGGTTCAGACCCTTTGTTCAAAGCCCGTTGCTCAAATAAAGTTTGACTGATTGATTCTTCTGAGTCGTGTCAGGGAACTCCCCCCTCGGGGAGGTTGAGCCGACCCGTCGGCACACGCTCAGTGGGGGCGTCAGACATTTGATCTGCCTCCATGGTAACTGAATATTTAGACACACGTGGGCGTGTTGTGTGGATGTGGGACACTCCTCTGTGTGTGTGTTCGTACCAAGTGTGCCATCGGCTGCAAGGCATGAGGGGGCGTCTCCTGAATTTACGACCTATCGTGAAAAGCCGTGCTCTCAGACTCAGTTCCCACAAACTCCCCGAGGTTCCCGTGTCTTCTGGAGACAAACCAGCTCGTCCCTTTTAACTTCCCTAAAAGGACGTGTGGTGATATCAGATGTGTAATGTGGTGACACACTTTTCATCATGCACGTGCACAAACGCCACAGGGCAGAGTTCAGGCCTCAGATGTCAGCTTGTTGGACACGCTGAATGTGTGCGTGGGTGTGCATTGACCTTTGACCCCCTCCACACACACACACACACGTTTTCACCTCCTATAACCCCAACAAACCCCACCTCCTTATTGCAGCGGGCTTAAATGAGCTCTGGTCGTCAGGTCAGATCATCTCAGCTCGTCAACATAAATACAAAATGATAAAAATTAAAAATGAGACTGAATTAAACTAAAAACATTTCTGCTGTCTGTGCTCTTACCACCTGGGAATCTGCAGAAAACAATTGCACGTAGTTAGTCGTCTGATTAGTTTGTTCTGCCTCGTTGCGCTGTTGTATGAAAACACATTTTTGACACGACACTGCACCTTTAGCTCATTAGAACTCATCACTCACAGGAAAAACAAAACTCAAACCTGTAAGAGGAACAATCAACACAAGGTAGAACAGTGACACCTGGTGGCCACAGCAAAAACTAAATGGAGTGGAGTTGGGTTGACGACGAAGAAAAATACGCCCACACCTGCTAGTAAACATACAAAATAAGAGTTTAGATTAGTTATCGACACTAAAAAGTCGTTGCTTTTCGTTGAAACTATGATGGAAGAGAGTCTTTCCATCTTGTTCCAAAATCTGGATCATGTCTCCAAATCAACAAGCAGCTGTTCATGGTTCTGAAGCAGCAGTAGGTAGAGATCCATTAGAGACTGGTACAATACTCTCACATGATGTTGTTATGAAAGAATAAGATGCTAAAACATCCTCAGTTCATTTAGGCACAAAATATCTTCCTGAGAAATATCAAACCTCCAGAAAACTCATTCATCAGCAGAATAACAAATAATCACTTTACAGCATATAACATAAAAGGCTCAGACTTGGTAGTTGCATGTTTCTGCTTTAGCATTTCCGGCTGCTTCTCCGTGTCGGCAGTTTTCAAATTGATTGTTTTCGGGTAAATAAAAATGGAGCACATTAAGGAAAGGTTATCTGAGGAGGTTTGGTCGAAATTTGACCGAAAGTTTTGTTCAAAGTGAAGCAGGAAGCAGAAATAATAAAAATGAAAGTATAAATGGTTTGCACCGGCGTAGGCTATGCACGTAGGTTACGGTGTCTAAATCCTGCAAAGGTAAACCAACAGTGCTGAGAGGTAAACGGGACACAGGTGAAACTAATGAGGGAAGTGCACACCAATCATAATCAGAGGGAAAACAGAGACAGGAAATGAAGCAGGACACCAAACACCAAGGAGATAAAAACAGAAAACACAAGAAAAACCAAACAGAGTCACAGAAAACGTTCAAAAATCAAACTGATTGAGATAAAGTTCAACTCAAACAAAGTGAGTTTTTAACTCCTTCATTCTTCAGCCACACTTTGGGGCGACCCGCCTCGGAGTCTGGTGCCGTTTCAAACCCCTGCAGGTTCCTCGTCTTTGTTCGCCGTCCGTCCTCCGGGGGTTAATGACCTAGAATCCGTCATCTCCTAATCCTCATCGACATGAAAAGAGACTCTGTTTACATGCATCTGCCTTCAAAGGGGAACGAGCCCAAATTAGAAGCAGCAAGTCAAACGCTATGCAGATGAGGCAGCTGACTGGGGTGAATAGACGACTCCCGACTGGAGGCACGCACCCTCCTCACCCTCCTCACCCTCCTTCATCTCTCAGCCGTGTCCTGTGGGTGAGGATGGAGATTGGTATGGGGAGGCAGGTGCTGTCCCCCCCCCCCAGCCTGCAGAGCTCCTCTATTGTGGTTCTTCTTCTTAAAAAAGGACAGCTGTTGTGTCTCACCCTTCCCCCGTCCAGATCTGTGTTTGTCTAGATGTTTATCAAAATGTGCTGCTCTCAGCTGTTTGGTGACGTTCTTCTGGTTCCTCCGTCTGGAATAATTGATGATTGTCTCGCTTGTCATGTTCCTGTTTGGTCGTACTTTGCTGCTGTCTGTCCACTCTGACTTTCAATCAGTTTTTTCTTCACGTTTCGCTGCTTCCTCCTTCGTCTTCATCGTTCTTCACCATGCTCTCATCTGGTTTTGTTTCGTAATGTCGTCTGGTAATCTGAATAATTCTAGGAAGACTTTTTGTTAAACCTAGACTGGTGGAGAGTTGGAGTTAAAATAGTGTTCATCTTAAACCAATCAGATTAGATCCTTGATCTTGGTTAACAAGATAAGAGTTTACATCAGTATTTAGTGCTAAAACCAGACTTTAAGCTTCTACAGGACCAGATGCTGTAACCTACGTACGTAGCCAACACCAGTGTCAGCCAATACGGCTTGTTACATAGCTCCACAAGAAGTGAGAAATTAGTTCTCCCAGGGCTACAAGAACAAGAACAAGGTTTGTTCTGGCCAAGTACTTTACACGTCATGAAAAACTCAGGTGCCAAACTCCAGAAAAGTCCTCATAAGCCCCGCCCACTGCAGCATACATCATAGGAGACGTAATAATATTTTCCGATGTTGACCAGTCGTTTTTTTACGACCGTGTCAGTCGGATCACGCCGTTCATTCAGCATCCACCCACACACAGTATAGTGATCTCTACCCAGTCTCTAGATTAGTGGTTGCACTGAGAATATTAGCTTCTGGTAGCATTTCCAATTTTCCACATTAACCACGCCCACTTCCAATTTCTGACTAAAGACTGAATATGACATACATATGACACCCCATGAGAAAAAGGTTCTTCCCAGCTGATGTGTTGACAACAAGCGACAAGAACAAAATGATGTCAGTTTGTTCTTGGAGCCCGAGAAGCAAGAACAAACTTCGCCCAAGTATAAATGGCTGTTACATAAGAAGAACAAACTTCTTGCTTCTTGCAGAGTACGTAACAGCCTTTGTAGCCATAGCTACGATACCAAATTGACAGAGAAGCCTAAACCACATGACACAAAATATGGCGCTATAACTTAAATTGTGCCTCCAAACCTCTAGAAAAATAAAAAACAAAGACAACAGGACATGTTGGGCTTCTTGAAGGCGTTTTTAGTTCTTGAAGGCTGGAGGGGAGATGGGCTTTAAATAGGAACATCTGTAGATGGTGTCCACCTGAAACCAGCTCAGATCCTCATCTTCCTCCTCTTTTCTTTCCTGAATGAATCGACATCTCAGGCTGAAACAACCTCCTCATTTCATCCAGAGAAAATAAAACAAAACTGGAAAACCCGTCTCCAAGACGAGTCCAATAAGCTTCCTAATAAAAACCTAAAACCCACCGGTCTTTAAAAACGGAAGAAGCTTGAATGAAATGTTTTTAACAAACCCAACTTGTTTGAGCTTTTTTGGATTAAACTAATTTCCACTTTGGCGTAAACTACTTTAGACCCAAACACAAAGAAATAAACCGAGTTTCTTTGTGTTTGTGACTCTTCCTGCAGCCATTTCACTCTCTACCCTCATTTCAGCAGCCGTGCTCCATCGGGCTCCAGTAACTTTGCATTTTAATGCTGCAGGGAGCTCATTTATTTATGGATTTATCAGAGCTTTTTGCAAGATTACAGCCATAAAGTAAAATTCTAAATATATCAAGATGTCCTGATAATTATCTTTGATTATTTGATCCTTTGTTATTATAGAGACACTGTTGATTAGCTTAAATATTCATTGGTTTGGCTCAGTTCATCTGTTCCTTCTCAGTTTGTTCCAAACCCTGAAAACCTCATTATTCCTTCCTCTGTCTACTTCATCCAATCCCTCTTTCAGTTCCTCCATCTCTCTTTTAAAAGGCTTTGGGAGTAACAAGCGTGTCCAGGGTTCAGATGAGCCCCCGTTGGGTCGACAGTCTGCCCTTTTGTCCCCTCCCAGGGCCCAGATGCCTCCGGTTCGCTGGGATGACCACATCGGCATCAGAGGAATGACCCTAGGAATTCTTTTGTGCTGGTCCTGTTTAGCCTCCCCCCACGCTGGCAGCCACCGGCCTCAGCCCTCCGCCCCGCTAATTTAATCATTTCAGAGTAGAGAAAGCGCACAGCCTCGATAAGAACATCATTCAAATCTGAACAGACAGCTGATGAGGTACAACTTCTTTTATTCGTGTTTTCACACACAGACCAATTTGATCTCAAGCGTCCTGAACCAGAAACAAAAGATTCCCTTTGTTTTAGCGCAGAGAAGTACTTCTATGTGATTTTGGCCCACACTGAAGCCTCTGGAGGGGCTGGCTGTGGCATTTAGGCATTCTTAAAGGCCTTTGAGGTTTATTTGAGGCCCTGCAAACCAACTAATGTCCAAAGTTTAACATGGGTTTCTCCACTGTAGTTTTTTCCCAACCAAAGAAATTATTTTTAACTTTATTCAGAGGAATTCTGCACAAATGAATCCCACGCTAAATGAGAGATTGGGTCACAAATGTCCCACACTCTAATATTTCATTGGAATTCCTTTAGCTTTGATTCCAGCACATTCTCTGTGGCTTTGTTTCAAGTTAGCTTCTCCAGTGTCTCCAGATTTCTCTCCATCCCGTGTTGCATTCATTGTATTGATGATGGAGAGTCTGACCACTGCTCAAAGCTTCTCCAGCTCATCCCAAAGATTCTCAGTGGGGTTAAGGTCTGGACTCTGTGGTGGAACAATCCATCTCATGCTCCCTGAACCACTCTTTGACAATCTGAGCCCCATGAATCCTGACATTGTCATCTTGGAATATGATCCATTGATGGAATAAGCTGCTCATTCAGTATATTCAGGTAGTCAGCTAATGAACCTAGACCCAGATCATAGCACTGCCCCATAGCACAGGCTTGTACAGTAGACACTAGGCATGATGGCTGCATCACTTCATGTGCCTCTCTTCTTACCCTGATGCCCCCATCACTCTGGAACAGGGGAAATCTGGACTCATCAGACCACATGACCTTCTTCCATTGCTCCAGAGTCCAATCTTTCTGCTCCCTAGCAAACTGAAGCCTTTATTTCCAGTTATCCTCACTGATTAGTGGTTTTCTTAAGGCTACACAGCTGTTCAGTCCCAATCCCGTGAGTTCCCTTCACATTGTACGTGTGGAAATGTTCTTACTTTCACTATTAAACATAGCTCTGAGTTCTACTGGTGGTTTTCTTCCATTTGATTTCCACATTTCTTCCTGGAAGACGATGCTTCTCCACTCTCCTTCCAGTTTCTAATAATGCCTTGGACAGTTCTTAACCCAGTTTTAGTAGTTTCTTCAATCTCCTTAGATGTTTTCTCTGCTTGATGCATGCCAATGATTTGACCCTTCTCAAACAGACGACCACAGGATGTGTCTTTAGACATGGTTGTTGAAGAAATGAGAAGCTACTCATTGCATCAGCTGGGCTTAAATAACTTGTTGTCAGCTGAAAGTGTATTTAATGTTTTTACAGACAGACCAACACTGTGGGACCTGAAACACTCTGCGTATGTACCGAGGGAAGATTTATTACATTAATCTAATTAAGACAGCAATAGATGTCAATTACCTTCCCGGCTCATTACATTACTTCATTAACAGCTGTAACAAAGCTTTCAGGATCCAGCGTGAGCTAAAGAGCTGCAACAACGCAATGAAACAGTTTTAATAATCGTGACACGGGATTTCCTGTCGTCGTGTTCCTTTGCCGTCTCACCAACACGGCAGGCCTCATTCACCACCGTCCCTCATGATGATGATCGTCTCTGACAGATGACGCTTGACGTGAAAGTGAAGCTGCAGCAGAAGCTTTAAAGCAGCTCAGAGCGACACCGTCTTTTATTTGTTTACGATGAACTGATTTTTGCCAGATGTCACGTTAAGTGATGAATGGATGATTCACGTGGGAGTGAATCAATTTCTGACAACCTCCATTGTAGCGCTGACCCAGGAGTTAAGGCATGTGGGAGGCCTCCACCAGGGAGCTGTAGCCTCTTTGTGATATGCTTTACATTTTTTAACATTTAATGATTTTATCGATCGTACAGGAGGCCAGTTTAAACGAGGAGTAATGCTCCTGGGTGGGTGCGTAGGAGTCTGTCGGTTATGCAGCAGAATCGACCAATCAGGTTTCATTCATGGCAGAACAATAAGGCTGGGAATAGACTGAAATATTTAATGTTATATATTAAAACGTACCTGGAAGGAATATTTGTTTTGCCTTCCTCATTAGGACGCACGTCTTTCAGAGCTTTCAGGCTAGTCGTGGCACATCTGATCTCCATCTCCTCATCAGGATCATTTAAAATACTGGAGTTTGATTCTGGATCATTGTTTAGGATCCTGAACCAACACCTAAACATAACAATATTTTTTATGTTCAGAAAGCTTCTTGCTCTCTCATTTGCTAGTCCTTCTTTTGGCAGTTTTAGTTTTCTAGAAGAGCTACTGTTAGCTAGGAAGCTAGGAAGAGCTACTAGTAGTTGGGAGGTTAACAAGTTAGGAAGCACTACCGTTAACTTGCAGGCTAGGAAGTTAAGGAGAGCAACTGTTATCTGGGAGGCTTGGAAGCTAGGAAGAGCTACTGTTAGCTAGGAAGCTAGGAAGAGCTACTATTAGCTGAGAAGCTAGCTAGGGAGCTCTACTATTAGCTGAGAAGCTAGGAAAATGCTAGGATGAACCACTATTAGCCACAGGGCTAGGAAGCTAGTAAGAGCAACTGTTAGCTAAGAGGCTTGGATGCTAGGAAGAGCTACTATTATTTGGTAAGCTAGTAAGAGCTACTGTTAGCTGGAAAAATAGGAAGCATTAGGATGAACTTCTATTAGCTAGGGGGCTAGGGAGCTATGAAGAGCAACTAATAGCTGTGAGGCCAGGACGCTAGGAAGAGCTACTGTTAGCTGAGAAGCTAGGAAGGGCAGCTATTAGCTGGAAGCTAACAAGCTAGTTGGAGCTACCATTAGCTGAGACTCTAGGAAGCCAGCGAGAGGAAGTCTATGGTTTATTAATTGTAGGTCATCATGTCAAAAAGGAGAGTCTTTGTGTGACCTTTGAACTTTGTTGTTTGGTTTACCTTCATCACTTCCTGTTTCTCTAAGTTTCTCGACCAATCAGAGTTGCTGCTGCACCGAGCACCGTCTAGACCGAGGATAACATGAAGGAATAACACAACTATTAAATAAAATTATTTTCAGACTCAGATGAATCATTTTCTCAGTTAGCTTGAGGTGTAAAGTCTCCGGTTGGATTACGATCAGAGGGAACGTTTAATGAAAGTAACACATTAATGAACGGCGTGTCTTTTGGCAGGACGTAATAAAGCTCTACACGGTCTTCGTTCATGTGTTCGGTCCGTATCACCAGAAGATGCTGCAGTGATCGGAGCCAAGATGAACTCTTCAACTTGAAAACTTTACTCTTTTATTTTTGTCTCTACACCGACGCTCCCTGAGAACAGAAGCTGTTTTCTGGCACAGTCTTGTTAATGTTTTTTTTTCTTCCGTCTCGTAGAACAAGGTCACAGACGAAGAGTTGTGAGAAGAGAAGAATAGATCATTATTTAATCCTGAAAACATTTCCCCCCGCTGACTGGATGTGCCAGGGAAACTTCTTCCCTTCTCCACAAACCAGCATCAAGGTGCCCTTGAGCAAGGTGCTTAGCCTCCCACTGCTGCAGCGCATCTGCTCAGTGGTCAGCGGTACATGACTTTGGCTGTACTGAACAGACTTCACATGCAGGTGTTTGGATGAGTGAGTGACTCTGATCATCAGCTACGAAATAATTCACAGGACGAGTTCATGAACTAGACACTGATTAAAAGAAACAGAAAGAAAACAAAGATGATGATGAGTCTAAAGCTTCTTAAAGGGAAACTTAAAGGGAATTCTTGCTAAACGCTGCAAGCTAACAGCTTCCTTCTATGGCTGGTGTTTATCCATGAATACAGTGATTTGAGCAAATCTCTAGTGAACGCTCCACTGCTCAACTAAAATGCTCCTCAGATTATGTTTTGCTGATAAAACCTTACTGCTGTGGATAATATTATGTTTGAAGCTAATCTGTTTAGAGGTAGAAACAGCTACGTGTTTAGACTTTTTAGCTTAATTCCTTTAAGACACTGCCCTACTCTCCTTCTTAACACTCTCATTCCTTTGACATCACGTTTGTCGATCTCTTTTAGCTCTGACTTTGGTCTCCACCAGCTCACCAGACACATATCAGGCTCTTTAGCTGCTGAATGCTCGGCTAGTTTCACCAGAATGAGAGTTTTCTCAGATCATTTGTACAAATCTCAACTTCCTGCACTGTCCCGCATGGTCTGCATTCTTTGTAGCTCTTCCTAGCTTCCTAGCTAATAATATCTCTTCCTGTTTCCCCTACAGACTACTGCCACCTGCTGGTGGGGGGAGGTACGTTCAGATCCAAAATAAGCAGATGACAAACATCATTTTACTGCTTCTCATTGTCTTACATTTCCATTCAAATGTCCTTCAATGAAAGCATCAGTTTGTGAAATCAGCTGCAGCAGGAAGGACTTAACTACATTCTTATTTCACACTGAATCTAACATTAAACTGTACAAACGAATCATTAAGTCACAAACCGCGTCTTAACGCCACAGCCTATTTTTAGTTGACACCGAGCTCCTCTATTAGCCCTGGTCACTTCTTTCCACTCTGCTGCGCCGACCCGACACAAACCGTGGAAAACCTGCACCGTGGACGTCCTCCGTAGACCAATCTGTGGGTGTACACCGATCAGGCATAACATTAAGACCACCTTCTTAATATTGTGCAGGTCTCCAAAACAGTTGTGACTCATCAGAGAATGGACATGGACCTTCTGAGGGCGTCCTGTGGTGTCCGGTGTCTTGTCCTGTGGGTTGAGGGGAGGGGCCTCTGTGGATCATCCCACAGATACTTGATCAGTTTGGGATCTAGTGAATGTGGAGGCCAGGTCAACACCTTTTTTTCAGTTGTTCCTAAAGCGCTTTTGTGTTTGTCTGGTCATAATGTTGTGGCTGATTTTCCATTGAGGAGAAATGATCCTTTTAAAGAATCAATAAGGTTTAATCTGACTATATTTGGTTCACATTTACAAAGACTTCCAGTTATTGCAACCTGAATCCTCCTCCAGCAGCAGCAGCATCGGTGCGTGACATAACATCAGCGTCATTTCTTTCTGTAAAATGTCTTTTTTTTTTATTTCTTCTTCTGGTTTTGCCTCAAATTACCATAAACTGAGCTCAGCAGGTTGCCCTTTTATAAGCGCTGGCACTCAGTCATATCCAGGTGGTAATAATCAGCCTGAAACGAGAAATTCACAAGAAGCGGGAGCAGCTCAGACATGAATATGACTTCTAACGAGTTCAGAGAGGTTAGAGACGAGGACACAGAAATGTGTCCTGTGTCTCTGGATCGTGTGTTACAGAGACATTTAGGTGATGAACACCCAGTAACCAAACTTAGACGTCTTTTAAGGAATAAAAGAGTTTGACGGTTTCTTCAGAGTTTAGCTCGGTGTTAACAATGTTTTGCAGATTTTACTGTCGTCTTTTAACTAATGACATAAAGACAGAGCTTTTCTTTCTGTCAAGGACATTTTTGAAATAAGTTTATCTGATTCTACTGGGACACAGATCTCCCTCCTCATCCTCTCACATGCTCTTCACCTTTCCCTCTCTCACATCCCTCTCTTTCTCCCTCGTTTTCTCCCTCTCTCTCTGTCTTCCTCCCCCCGCTGTCCCCCATCATATATTCAGGAAGATTAATATTTCATCTGCCACTTCACAGCGCTCTCCAGCCGTGCAGGGGAAGATGACGATGAGGAGGAGGACGACGAAGAAGCCATCGCTCACGTGTTTTACTACGCTAACATCATGAGAGGACGCTCTTCTCTCATCAGGATCCTGACTGATTTTAAAATGCAGGAGAAAGTGCTTCAAGCAGTCAGTTTAGTCTTTCTGCCGGAGCGTCCCAGGCGGTTGAATGGTTCAGTGGTTTCTTCAATAATCTGCAAATGTGTGTTGATGAAGAATAAATGAATCAGTCAGAGATGTAAGTACACAACGTAACGTGGACTCTAAGACACGGGAGTCGATGAAAACGAAAGATTTATGCAGGAGAGAGGTGGTGGGCGTCATCAGGCCTCTCTGGACACGCAGTTTATCCACACCTTCACAGGTGAGTCTGATTAAGGTAATGCAGCCCGTGCACGCAGCAGCCCGTGGAGAGAGCTTGGTTTATATCCTGTGACAGTTCAGTGTTCTGCTGGGAAACTTCTGGACCTGGCTTCATTCATTGGTGTGGATGTTACTCAGACATGTAGCACCTCTCAACAGATTAGCTTTAGACATAACAGCGTCCACAGCTGTGAGGTTTTATCAGCACAACATTATCTGAAGAACATTCCAGCTGAACAGTGACGCGTTCACTAGAGATTTCACTTGAGAAGCTGGTGGAGACCAAAAACAGAGATAGACGAGGTTTAATATCAGACGTCCATTAGGTAAAGGAGGCAAAAAAGCAGCTTTAGACTGTGTAGATTATCTACTCTGATCAGCCACAACATTATGACCACTGACAGGAGCATTCACTGTTCTGCTGGGAGACTTTTAGAGCTGCCAATCATTGGCATGGGCGTGGTAGTGGGGGGGAAAGGGGGCCTGACTACCCATGGCCCGAGTAGGGGCCCACTGACTTTAAGAGTGTACAGTGCCCAGAATTTGGTGCTACGCCCCTGTTCATTGTTACTCAAACATGTTTTCACCTCTAGCAGATTAGCTTCAGACATAACAGTGTCCACAGCAGTAGATTAGACCAACAACAGGACCTACAGAATATTAGGAAGGTGGTCATAATGTTATGCCTGATTGGTGTGTGTTTTACAGCAAGACAAAGCCGTGGTGAATTTATTAATCCGAGAGTGAACCTGTGTAACGACCAGATTCTACACTAACACTCTGAAGAAGGTGAACGTTTAAGTGTTGTTGCTGCGTTCAAGTTTAACAGTTTTACTTGAACGCAGAGAAATCCTGGCAGTTGACAGAGTGGACTTCCAGTTATTTATTTTTATATCTCTAATGGCAGTGATTAGAGATGTGGTCTGGGCTGTGAGGAGCCAGCAGCAGCAGATTACTCTGTAATTGAGTTAACCTCCAGCGTTTAGGACGAGGTGTTATGTTGAAGATGGAGGAGCGTGAAAGGACACAAGGCTTTTCATGTCCCCGAGAGCGAAGACAGAACCAATCTCACCTCTCTGAGTGGACAACAATGGAGCGAAGAGACGCTCATGTCCTCGTAATGAAGCCGGGACGTGTCCTCTGACGGGCCGACACTCAGCTCTGGTGTCGTTTAATGGTGAGGTGAACCTGTAATTAAAACTTGACCACTGTCCAGCTGTTAGCCGTGCATTATGTTTTGTTACCATGGAAACCCGAGTCGCTAGTTATTTCCCCTTATTTACATATTTTATGTTTTAATGATCGCTCAGTGGTCTCATAATTAGCAAGCGGAGATAAACAGCTCACTCCACAGGCTCTAATGCGCCTCCATGTCTCAGCGGCAGGGAGGGAATAAATATATAAAACCTGTGATCTTAGTCAAGGTGAGGGAGACGTGGAGCTTTAATCAGAGCAAACATAAAGTACCGACGCATGATTTTTAACTCTAGGTGCGATTTTGCAAATTATTTCCGTGTAGAAATGGAAAATAAAGTCCCTGACTTTCTTAATATTTATATAATTTACTATGTGAGTGATTAAAGCTACGAGAGGTGCAGCGTCCAGCATAAACCTTTAATGATGCATTCACTTACTGTACAATGGGGATTTTCCACTTGCACCAGTCGTGAAGATGTTGAAATAATCAATTAAACAATAAAGCATGCAACTCATAAAAACACAAAATTAGCAGGAAACTAGTGCTGTAACTTTACAACTTACCTTCAAACTCGTGCAGAGGACAGCTCAATAAATAGCACAATCAAGGGTTGTGTTTCTGCACCATCTGCCACCCAAGCAAATCTTAAAATGAAATGCATGCATGAAATGAAACGGCTGAATTTGCTAAAGTTACATCCTGCTAAAGGAGCAGCAGCAGCAGAAGAAGTAGTAAAATCATTAGTTGTAAAATCTTTTGTGGAGGGTCAAATTCGCTCTTAAATGCAACCAAATTATTTTTTATGAGGTGCAGTTGAGCAAAAGAAGAGTTCGTCTTGACCTGAATTAGGAATGGCGTCTTTTCAGGATTCAGTTAAAGACTAAAAAGCTTGAAGTCGTGTTTTTAGAATAAAACTAGACACAGAAATGTTAAAATTAACAAAACCTAAACCACTTAGATAAATTGCAGAGCATGTCATCAGCATATTCTAGTTCATTATTTATGAACATTCAGCCCTCAGTGTTTCTTCTTTGTGAGCTGAAGCTCGGACAACCCGGGACAGGAGCATAGGTGGTCAGTCAGCGCCACCAAGTGGTTAAATGACAACATTGCACATGTGTCAACCAAAAGCAATTAATTTAGGTTAAGTTAAAACATGTTTTATTTTACATGTCTTACACTCACACAGTTAAACCTCCGTTTCACCTCTGTCTCTTTCTCTCTTCATACTGTTTCCCTCTTTCTTTTCATTGTCTATCTTTCTTTTTTGAAAGTAATTTGTGAAAAGTAAGAAGGAAATTACAGATTTCTTTATCTATCTAAATATAATACAGGCGAATCCACTAATTAGACCAGGTATATAGATATAATAGTAGATAAAAATCAAAAATGTACTACTCGGGGTAACAACTAAAGATAATTTAGCTATACTTTTTATTTTAATAATAGTATTTTATTGTTTGACACATAACGGTCACCTCCTGTTTTGCAGTCGGTATTCGTGTAATGTGTGAAACAGCGCCCCCTCTTTGTCATATCTTCCAATACCACATACGTGGCCAAACGTGGTATTGCAACCAAGCCACGCGAATAGTAAAAGTTTGTTTTAAATAATAATTCGTTAAATCATTGACAATCTGTTTACTAGAGAAGACAATCTCTTAAGTGAACGCCACGTTGAATACGATGAGAAGTTTAAATAGTATTTACATGAAGGAAAAAGTAAAGTTAGCTTGATGCGGTTGTGGCCAAACTAATTACGCTAGCTAGCAAGCTAGCAGAGGCAATGTCAACAAACTGAACTACCACTGGAGCAACAAGAGAAATGAGACATCGTATCGCCGCCTTGAGAGAGAAGAATGGACGCAAATATTAACAAACGTGAGTTATTTTACACCCTCCGACTGTTTCTGTGTCTTTTATCGGTAAATATACTTTAAGTTTTCATAGTAATTCAGTTAATCTTCCCTCAGACTCTACAAACTTTGATTTTAGGGGAAGTCTCCGATCCGTTTCCATTTTGAAATTATAATTTTATTGTTTTGTTTGTCACATAACGGTTCCTTCTCTTCTAAGTGTTCTAAATAAGTAAATAAATATCTTGTGTCGTTGTCGTCAATTAAATAATTATGTAATGAGTGAAACAGCGCCCCTCTTGGTTTTCATTGCTGGTAAACGTCTTCCAGCCTCTGTGGCCAAACGAGGTATTGCAACCAGATCTTGGAAAATATAATTATTTTGTTTAATTAATTAATCTTAATTGGACAGCTATAGAACAGACAGATTGGAAGTTTAATAGATTCAATAGATTGTAAATATACAAATATAAACAGTTTGGCTTTGAGCTGATTTTATTTTATTTTTTAAACTTTCCTCCTTGCACATTTATGTAAGGAAGTTAGCAGGACTTACATCCTCTATGTTTACAGACCTAGGAAGGGTTAAGGAGAGACCTCACCCTCCTAATTTCTCTTAGTTTACTCAGAGAGGTCAGTTAATCTTCCTTCAGACTCTCCAAACTTTAATTTAAGTGGAAGTTAAGGGAGGCTTGTCTAGTCTCTTCTCCTCTCCAGTCAGTCTAATTAAATGATTCAAGTGTCTGGCAGCCTGTCTGCAGCCCACTAATGCATTATCAATATCTGCCTTAATTGTCAGGATGAAGGGGAGCTTCTGTGTCTGCGCAGGAAATAGGAAAGACGACGGAGCTGCTTCCTGGAATCTGATGTTGTGAGGAGGAAGACCACGTGATGGCTGCAAGAGTTTCAGAGCGATACCAAGATCTGTGTTCGTCAGGAGTTTGGAGAAGGCTGCAGGTATCGAGTCGGTACAGTGATGTTTTCTCTTCTGCGTCTTCTTCATATTCGTCTGCAAGATGTGATTTTGCTGCAGTTGCATGCTCTTGATTCTATTTTTCTCTTCCTTAAATTGATCAAATCATTTTAGTCCACTAATATTCTATTCACACTGTAGCAGACGGTCAAAATCACTCATCCAATGAAATCGCTGAATATTTTTTATTCACATTTTTCCCAAATTCTCCCCAACATGAGGTTTCTTTGAAAAAAATCTGATTAAAATAAATTTCTGTGGGTGTTTGGCTGCAGAACAGCTACAAAATGATTGCTAGGGTTATATTTGGAGCTTAGTTAAATACTTTCAGACTCCTCGAGACCAGTTAAGTGACGCACACGTAGCTGGTCGTCCATGTGATAAAAGAAAACATGATTCATCAGATCAGAACCAGCTTCTTCCTCCATGTCTCCCTGGTCTGGTTCTGATGTGTCCGTAGTAGGAGCTTGTGTCAGAGGTCAGAGGTCAGCATGGACACATGGTCTGAGATCCACTGAGTGTCCTGACGTCTTTCTGTCCGAACCAGCATCATCATCTTCAGCAGAACCACTCAGGTCAGACTCAACGATCTTTGGTCCATGACCCTGGTTTATCTCTCTCCTTGGACCACTGATGATGACGAGCACTCCAGTCGTCTAGTCATCAGTTTAATCTTTGTCAGAGTTGCTAAAATCTTCACTTTTACCCATTTTTCTTGCTTCTAATATCAACTTTTTGGTTCAAATGTTGTCTTCTTCTTTCATAAGCCATGACATACAGACAATTAGTCATATTCTCTTCACCTGTCTGTGGTCATAATGTTACGGCTGATCAGTGTACAGCTGAAAACATGCACTTGACAAACTGCACTTGTCTTGCCATAATTTATTCTTTCCCTTTTTATGTTTAATTCTATTAGTAGCAGTGATTTGATTTTGTTGTCTCCAGCAGGTGGCGCTGTCGCCTCAGTAAAGGTTTTCAGGTCATTTATTTAGTCTTTAAAGACACACGCAGACACACACATACACACAAACACTTCTTGCTTGTTGTCAGGTATCAGGTGACAAACTATCAGCCTCACACACTTGAGGGTGTGTCGCAGCAACACCTGAGAAGCAGAGAAACCCCCTCGGAGCTCAGAGAAGAGGTTGGAGGAAGCTGGAAAGGCTGCAGCTCGTTATTTCATTACACATTAATTGTTTAGTCTATGAAATGCAAAAATAAAATAAATAAATAAAATAAAAAATTAAAAAAAAATCCCAGAGTCTGTACTGACATGTTGGATTTTCTCAGTTTGTCCAAATATTTAATTCAATTTAATTTAAATGAATTTAATGTCAAAAATGATAGAATCATAGAAAAGTGTGTTTACTATGAACACATTAAAAGACATGAAGGAGTTTTTTTTGGACATTTCCCGTTGTCAGAATAAATATTTATAATTCACTCTTATCCAAAGAAAAGCAGCAATAATGGGAAAATAATTGTAATTGATTAATGCATTTGTATTTTATTTTGAAATTCCACCTGCTACTGATGCATTTTTCTTTCTCAGAATCATTTGATTGATTTATTGTTTATTTATTTATGTGGTTGCAGTAGTTTAAGGTACTGTTACTGATCCGTGCAGGCGAGTATGATTTCTCGTTGTTAATGAATAAGAGCGTCTAACATTATTGACCTGGCCTCGGTTTGTTAAAGTCTGACTTGTCGTCCCGCTCAGACTCAGGCCTACCTGCTGTCGCCAGAGCGAACGCTGCAGCGAGCGTGCCCATTGGCTGTCGGCCTCTGGCTCCATTGTTGCGGCCGTGCTTCTGTTGTCTCATACCTCAACAGCTGTAATGAGAGAGGGGAGGCCGGGCCGGGACGGGGGAGGAGGTGGTGGTGAGGCGGGGGAGGCCTTTTTCCCCTCCTGTAGGGAAGCTGTTGAGCTTAATGTTTAATAAGCCACTGGACACAGAAGGAAACCCGATCCTCTCCGGAGAGGATGGCGTGTGTGTGTGTGTGTTTGTGTGTGTGTGCTGGCGTGTTTGTGTGTGTGTTTGTTGTGCGAGTATCCAAGCGTGCTGCATTATTCTCTGGTCAATGTGTGAATCAGATACACCGTGTTGATCGGCCTCTGTTGTAATCGACTCTTTATTCAACTCAAGGCCAGGTAGTGTTTCTCCTCAGAGCACAGCTTCTGAGAAAACGTCTCTTTGTCAGCTTCACTCTTTCACTGCTTTTACTTTTTCACTACTGGAAGTCCAGTAATCACTATTTAGATATTTATAATGTTCCTTTGCATGAGTGCATGTCATGCACCATTGCATTGTTTTGGTTTTACTCCACTTACACCAGAGCCCAATATGTCGATTGGGACTGACCAGTAGATCACAGGGCATCACAATAAAAAAAATATATGTTTTTTTGACCAGTAGAAAACAATGACTGATTGACGGGAGGTTAGTCTGAGATCTCTCCATGCATGCACGATAAAACTCTGCAAAATCCTAGCATGTTAAATAGTTAGCCTTCCAGTAGGATTGGGCGGTGTGACGGTATTATTATAAAAGTGTCTACCGGTAGAGATTTTGCAATACCGTTTATAGCAGAGAAAGAGCAGATGTCTGCAGCATCTCTCTGTAATTACACCTCCTCGACACACGGGGCACTGCAGGCATTGCAGCAGACTGCTTGGCGTGGTTGCATGAGCACGACGAAGAAGAAACGGCTTTACCTGAGTGATAACAATCATGGCGGAGGAGGAGAGCGAACGTCACGAGGAAACGGAGGCAACCCGACCCACCCATGACGAAGAGGAGGAGGAAGTCGTTCCGAAAATTGCGGCTACGTCTGTTGTGTGGAACTTTTTAGGATTTAGAAAATCCGACAACGAACAAAAAGTGATACTCTGCAAAGAGTGTCACGCGACTGTTGCTGCTGGAGGTGGAAACACCAGTAACCTCTTCCACCACCACAGTATTATGAAAGCCAAAAGATATTTTCTTTAAAAGAGGAAGGAAAAAAAAAATACCGTGATATATATCGTTACCGTGATATGAAATGACTCATACCGTAATATAAGATTTTGCTCATACCACCCAACCCTACCTTCCAGTTTATATCGACTAAAAGCAGGGTTCCCCATACAGTGTGAACACGATGGCTGTTTAAAAACGAATCGTAAATATTTTTGCGTGTCTCAAACAACCTTGTGCTTGCGTTGTGTTCTGTCCTGTTGCTCCTGAAAGCATCTCTACCTTTATCTCGTCACCAATCAGATTGACGTCACTGCCACCGTTTAAAACCTGATGTTTGTGCCCTTGATTTTTTTAGACCATGGAGATTTACAATTATTGTAAGAGATGGTCAAAACCCAAAGGAAACGACTCCAGCTCAACTTTATAAGAGCTAGCTGGCAAAGTCAGATTTTATTGTGAATACTATTTAATCTTACCTACATTTATCCATAGAATGCCACATCTCAGCAGCATTAAGTTTGGTATTTTTGTATATAAACTGCTGCTGCATTTATTACGGTAATGATGGACTGATAAAAACCTGAAGGTGTGGTATCTGACACCAAGACATTGGCACCAGAGTCCTGCTTTAAGTAGAAAGGTGGAGGCCTTCACGGATCGGACTTGTTTGTCCAGAACATCCCACGGATGCTTGACTCTACTGAGATGTGGGGAATCTGGAGGCCAAGTCAACACCTCGAGCTCATGGTTGTCCCTCAAGTCATTCCTGAACCATTTTTGCTCTGTGGCAGTGAGCATTATGCTGCTGAAAGATGAGGCCACCGACGTTGGGGAATACCGATTCCACGAAAAGGCGTTTGCAGTGGCAGGACTCAAGGTCTCCCAGCAGGACATTGCCCAAAGCATAGTCCATCCTCCTGGGCGCCTCTCTTTGAGGTTTACTGGGGATGGTCAGCTAGGAGAAGAACCCGGGGTAGACCCAGAATTTGCTGTAGGGATTATATATCTCGTCCGACTTGGGAACGCCTAGGAATACCCCAGGAAGAACTGGAATGTGCTGCTAGGAAGAGGGACGTCTGGAATTCCTTGCTTAGCCTTTTGCCACCTTGACCCAATCTCAATCGCAGCTGGCTCGCAGCACCGTGTCACGTGCAGGAAGGTTTACTTTAAACCTGAAATTACGGTAAAAGTTTATCACTTCAGGAAGTATTCACTGGAGTGTTTGATAACGTTTCACGTCACTGCATCTCATCCAAGTGGAAGAAAAACAGGATTTGAGCGTTACATTCTGACTAGCTCACGACATCCCTTTGGGAAAAAGTGAAAATTGTTTCTTTTCCAGCAGCTGCAGGTTGACTCATAGCGTGCATTGTTAAGTTGTTCATCAACAGCCCGGCTGCATGTTTTATTTTATAGCACGCTGAAAACACTTTGATTGTTTCATCCCTAACAGTGGAACAACCATCTCACTCCAAGATATGAGCTTCCCCTCTAACATCCTAGGATAATTGCCATTCTTCTCAGCTGATTCATATCCGCTGCTTTCTTCTTCTACTCCTTTTATGTTTGCAAATAAAAATGGCTGCCACCGAGGCAAGTCATTCATGTAGGCTCCTTTAATTTGCATTTGCGTGGATGGGGAAAAAAATATTTGACTTTCAGTTTAGACCTTGGAAACAGTAGCAGTTCATTCTTAATTGGCATTAGAGAACAGGGGTCGCGTTAACCGAATATTTAATCTGAAGGCCCTCCGTCATTTTGACAGATTGAAATTCCCACCCCTGACCACTTGGTGGCGAGTGACCTTATTAATTGGCTCTTAGTCTCACATTGCAGTTTACGTTCCAAACATTGCGGAACTTCTGATGGTTTGACAATTTCCTGGTTCAGGGATTATACTGATGCATACGTCAGAGCTCGGCTAACCATATGTCTACGTCTAGTATATACAGGTAATGGTCTATGTCTATGCAGCTAACGGCTAACAAAATGGAATTTGCGTACCTCTGAAGCACTTCAACACTACGGTACCGCCTAAGAGCTGTTTACGCTAGCAGACCCGTGTCGGCAGCATTGTTGTTACCATTTAAAGTCAATACTGTTCTGAAAAAAAACCCACTTAAATTTAATTAAACTTTAATGAAAATTAAATGCTGTTGAATATTTATTATGAATTTAAAAAATGAAAGTGACGGTTAAAAATAGATTATGACGGGATTTTTATTAACCCTGTCAGTCAAAATGACAGACAACAAACAAGTCTAGTGTAACCTCTGATAGAGAAATAAAATATGTCGTCAGGATGCTGGATAGCAGTTAATATTCTTTATGCCTGCTTGGTGATTGAAATATTCTGCTAGGGCTGGCTAAACTGTTAAATTACCGGCTGCACTTTGAAATATGCTTGCTTTCCAGAGCGTTTTCCTAAACTAAGGTCAGACCTGAGTCTTATTTGTGTCGTTTAAAGGAATTATTTTACTTATATATTTATAGATTATATTCTTAACTGCAATAAAAATACAAATTGTCTCAAAATAGCAAGAAAGAAACGTTGATTTTGGTGCTAATATTTTCCTATTGAACAGATGTTCAATAAAATCGAAGTGAAAATTCCTTCTGTTCTGATTGAGGTACATATGAGGTATTTTTATTCTTATTATTAGCAGAATACTACTGCTCAAGTTAACCCTGCAGCCAAACACATCAAGTATTCATCATGGCCCCTGAACCGTCATTGTTTTACGGTTACAAATGCTGAAAAGAAACTCTAAGCTGAGAGTTGCAGTTGACAGCCCATACTGTACAGTAAAACAAAAAGGTCAGATGACAGCATGACCTCACATACAGTTCAAAGTTGCTGTTAAAGACTCAGAACAGACTGTAGACATCGCCCATCGCTCTCCCTCTGCAGCTGTGTTCACCAGAGCAGCTGGACGCACACTGAGGCCACAGTTGTAGGCAGCAGCCAGTTAAGCCTTCACATCAACCACATGGTGTTTCGCTGGCGGTAATAATACAGCTTTTACTCATCAACGGTCACAGTGAATGGCCATTCTGCTGTGGTCACGTGTCCCCTGTTGGCTGAAGCCGCTGGCCTTCCTCCTGTCCCGGGGTATCAGGTAGAGTTACTGGGCAGCTAAAGCCTCTGATCTATTATTCATCTACTCATGTCAGATATTACGGGGGGACAGGGTGCCATGGGGAGGGAGGTGGCGGTGAGGGGTGGGGTGGGGGCGGTTTGGGCATGCACCACTGCTCCACAGGGTCAGGAAGTGGACACAAACAGGCTGGCAACCCGACAGAGAAACAGGCAACAGGCATGGACTGTAGGGCTCTGTCTACATCCCTGCATCTGTCACAGTGACCCCAAATCACCACCGTCCCTCTTCTGCTAACACCTGTTCCCCTTCTGCCTCAAGAGTCACCATGAAAGCCAAGCAAACTGTATTACAACCTACTGCGTGAAGGGTGGTAGTAGTAGTAGCAGTAGTTTGTATTCATCATTCAAAAGGGGAAACGGGAAGAGCTACGACTAGCTGAGAGGCGAGGAAGCTACGGAGAGCTACCACTTGGAGGCTGTGAAGCTAAGAGGAACAACTATTAGCAGGGAGGCTAGGAAGCTAAGAAGTGCTACTGTTAGCTAGGAAGCTAACAACAGCTACAGGTCTGTACAGGTCTGGTCTCTCTTGAATCATCCTGATGAGTTGGTCTACATTTTATTTGGATTTAAAGGTTCAGATGAGATCGTTGAGGCTCCCGAACGTTTCGGCAAATACCTTGGTGTGAAAAAGTGGACAGAATCATAATCTAACAATAATAGTTAATAATTCAAGAGTGTTTTTGAAAAGAAGCCTTATTGTCTTTGAGTTCTTGTGAGATCAGTAACAAATACCTAGGTGCGTTTTCGATCAGGCTTCACTTCTTGACCTCTGCAGGATCTCATCTCTGCACAGTTGTTCTGGAAATGCAGCAAAAGCTCCAAGACTTCCACACAGCTGCACAAACTACTCACAGCAGATGGAAGACAGTATTATTACCACTGCGCTGCCGTCAAACGGAGACTTCAGTCAAGTACTGTGCACCAACCAGATGCCCCTGTGTTCCCAGTGAGACCTGGAATTAGGAGAGCGCTCGTTGGCCAGTATGATCCATTACCCTGTACTCACGACAAGTGGAGGAGGGGGGGTACAGCTCTGAACAGGGTGAAAAAACAAAAAAAAAAGTTAAAACCTGACCCTGTCCCTGCAGACAAAGCCCAGGGGTATGTGAGGGGGTATGAGAGCAATAATAGCCCTGCCTAAAAATAAAAGGGGCAAAATGACAGTGGAGGATACCGTTACAAAGAGCTCCACTGGACAAATAGGAGGGCCAGCGCTTTGAAGAGTTTCTCACAAAAGACGGACACCCCTCCACCGCCACCCAGCCACCCGCCCCGCTCTCCCTCCGATCAGGTTCCCATTATCGGCGAGGCCACACGGTGGAGAGGGCAGGAGGGGTTTGAAGTGCCTGTCAGGAGCTGCTCGTCTGTGTCCGGCCTCCACGGCTCGAGCGCACAAACACAACACATGCCGAGTATTACGAGCTTTATTTGTGCTATGTTTGCGAGGGCTTTCATTCACGCACGCACCTTCACCCTAAATCAGCCTTACGCCGTTCCCCATTGACATTCATTCATTTTGCACATGCTCTTGTTGATTATTGACAAGTCCAAGATATTTATAGTCGTTCCTAAGATGTGTTTCAACTAACGCAGAGATAAAACAAATCTCTGCACGCAATAGTCGTCCTAAAACCAATCAGATCCATTATACTACAACAGTTTTAACTCCCAAAACCTGCCCACACCTTTTCATTGGTCCCAGTAGATCTTAGATGGAGCATAATCTGTTCCCAAATGGAGAGACATTTGAAAATTTTGTAAGGGGAGGAAGTCAGGCTAGCATGTTTCATGACAACACCCAAAAATGAATCTAGTGTACAAATTTGTACCTGATTTGAATGCAAAAACGACACAAGTTTTCAGTAAAGCAGATAGAATTGATGTGTAAAATACATACCTAGAAAATATTACCTTCTCAGAAAAGAAAATAGTCAAATGAAAATGTTCAATCACACTCGCTGTATATCAAACAACTGCCTCAAATGTTTCCAAATGCCATCGCCGCTCTGTTTTTTTAAAAGAATATACCATCAATGGCACCATTTAAAGCTTCTTACGTTCTCCACGAGAAGCAAGAAACTTGTTCTTGTTCTCGAGGCGAGCAAGAACAAATTAGTTTTGGCCAGGTCATTTATACTTCACTAGAAACTCAAGTGCCGAATTGTGGGCAAGTCCTCATAAGCCCCTCCTAATGCAGTATATGTCACACACGCTAAGCATTGTGGGAGATGTGGTAGATAGACGACAAGAGACGCTTTTCTTATTATTTTCAGATGACGACTTTGTCCATTGGATCACACCGTTCATTCAGCATACACCTGCACACAGTATGCCGATCTCTACCCAAGAGAGATTAGTGGGCACATTGGGAATATTATCATCTCACAGAGTGGCTGCTAGCATTTCTGCTTTTCCACATTGACCACACCCACTTCCAGTTTCCGACCTAGGGCTGCGAGAACATAATGATGTAATTTTTGTTCTCACAGCCCGAGGAGAGAGAACACATTTCTTGCTTTCTTGTAACAGCCTTTACTTAACTCGACCCTCCATGTCCTGCTATCAGCATTGTGGATCAGGCCGTGGGAACCAGAGTGTTGGGAACCAAACTTTGTGCTTTTTGCCTACAACTCGCTGACTTTCATGTACATGGTCTCTTGCAGCCACATTGCTTCTAGTCTCTTCTTGTGTCGACACCCCTTAACATGTACCGTCTCCATTCTGTGCCGCCATGACGGTCAATCAAAGTCAGACGGCTATGGTCAGGGCTTGAAGTGGAAGACAGCATGTTTACTGTTTTAGTATTTAATCAAAACCACAATCCAACCACAAGACTCCTTCACTTTGTACATCAACAATTTCCCCGCGTCCACCTCCCTGTGACATAATCCATACAGTCATTATGTTTCCTCTAAAATGTTTTGCTGAAAACACGTGATGTTTCCATCACACGGCCAGTAATTCAGACACTGGTAATTGTAGGGTGTGCTGGGCTAAAATGTCAGAATAGAGCCAAGCACAAAAATCTGAAAACCACTCTGACATTCTTGTCTTCAGTCCTTAATTGTACTACAATTCTGACTTGGACCAAAGCCTAAATCTGTTCTGTACAAAGAGGTACGACATGGAGGAATGCTCCTGTACGTCAGTGCTCGTGGGCACATTTAGGTCCTTGTAAGGATTCTCAGAAATCATCAAGAGGTCTGTGAGGCTGAATTAACTGCATGTGACCCGATACCTGAAGTCTGGTACCACATGGGTGGGAATTCAGTCTGCAAGGGGAGCTGTCACTCACAGGAAGGTAAACTGAACAAACTGAAACAATATTTTCCTGTGATTGAACACTTCACTGCTCATTGTATTTTCTAATGGGGTCAGCCACACCCATGTAGCGATTGAAAAGGCTCAGATAAACCATGAAAGCTTTTTCATGCACAAAGAGACTGAGGCCCTGTTACAGGTGTGTCTATCACGGGGTCCATGTTGGACGAGTTTGTGTCCCAACATGTCTACGTGTTGCTGTGTCCCCCAGTTGCCCTCTGTAATTAAGAGCCGAGAGGGCAACTGGGCCCGGTGGCCTAGAGATGCTGATGGGAGTCAGTGATGGGTACAATCAGAAGTGGTAGCCTTCTAGTTTAATGTTTTTTTTTTTGGGGACATCATGAGACATTAATGGAAGATGGTAACAGGAAAGATGGGAAGTGTAGATGTTGCTAATAATCCCTTTAAACTGGGCTGTGTACTGACTGTTTCCTGGAATGGTCCATTTGACAACTAATCCAATCCCTATTTCCCTAGCCTCCAACCTAATAGTAGATCTTCCTAGCTTCTAAGCTAATAGCGGTTTTGCAGAAGCTCTGTTTCCTTTCACGCAGGTTAAGAACCAGCTGATCGTTGGCTGTAGTCTTTGTGGTGTGTTCAAGTGCAACTTTTTGGTCCCGACAGACGAGAGGCAACGTCACAGCTGTCCTTCATTGCCGGTAGTTTTTTGATGTTTAATGTGTTTGGGCCCTTGAGCAAGACATCAGGTTTGTGTGAAATGGATAAATAACAACCTCTAAAATATTGCATGTGACTCGTTGTTACACTTTTGCTTAGACAATGAATGCGTGCAACACATCAAAGGTACAATTTAAGTTCTCCAGACTCTGACCTGCGTGTTGAGCGTGGACCCAAGGCCATACATGAAAAGATATCGGCCAAGCCTTCACATTTTTGTCAACAAGGTTTTGTTTATGCAATCTATTTTTGATTGTTTATCAGTGTAAATAATCTTCTACCTGGTGCAATGATGGGAGTAGCTCACCTCCTCCTACATGTCTTATCTCCTCTGTTATCACCCTGGATGCATTTCTTATCCTCTGGTGAACTTTAGTTTTGGAGAAGCTGCTCCTAGGCTGCACCTTAAATGACTCACCACTTTGTTCTAAAGAAGTAATTTTTTTGTTACTGAAGGGCAATACGTCCCTTGGGAATTTGGTAGTGGGTGACTTCATGCAGGGTCGGTCAGGGTGTTAATCAGAACAGTTCGTACCGCTGTCACGGCATCACGGCAGGTGCTTATCAGACCCACCAGCCGGACCGTTCCTTCAGCTCGGAACCGGGCCGGCCGGAGGAGGATAATACGACCTACTCCCATTTTCAACACCGCATTGTTGTGACTGGCAGCGTGCTGCGGCAGATTGAGATCTCGCAGGAGAAAGTGTCATTTCCTTAAGTTAAACCCGCCCGAGCGCAGACCGCTGCCACCTTCCTAAGAAAGCCGGGAACGTACATTTCCAGTTGGTCTGTCACTCAGTGCAACACAAAATGAGCATGTATTAACAATGCTGCTGCTCCCTGCTGAGATCCTGGCGATAAGCACACACCCATGAACGCATGTAGTCACGATGTTTGGCTTTTTGACCTTCTGCTACCTCTTACATAAAAAGCAGTTTTGCATCTTTGATTTTGTGTTAAACTCACCTGAGTATGGCCCGCTGCTACCTTCCTAAGAAAGTTGGTCTGTCCTTCAGTGCAACACACTCAGTTTTGCATCAGAAAAGGTTAAAGTGTAGAAATCGGGTTGGTTGGGACCCAGTTAGAACAAAGTTTGAGTTAAAATGAGCAAAGTTTGAAAGTTTTGCATGAGTTCTACAAAATGCAAAATTTGCCATGAAACATGACGTAGGTTTTCAGGTTCCTTCTCTAAATTGTAGTTACGGGTCAAACCTAGTAATTGGTTGTTTGTTTTAAGAGCATAACACCTCGTCAATATATACAGCAGTTTGCTTTTGATCCTTCCAGGTTTTAGTTGCCTATATTTTAGAGTGGAACAAGCAGAACATAAATATATTGCTAGTGGTTGGACGGAGCTAGCTCTACTTCCGGTCACCGGCAAGAAAAAATGGAAATCAATCGGGGTTCACCTGCGCCTGCCATCACCCTGGTGGCAAGAACCAAAGTAGTGGATGGTGTTTCCTTCAGGTTAACGTTTGGGATACTCTTTGGGAATTTGTCAAAATCAAGTGTATGATCTCTGGACTTGGACTTTTGGACTCCCTGGTAGTCCGGACTTGACAAGCTCGATTCTGATGTACAGACTCTAGGAGGAGGACAGGAGGACATAGGATGGTCATTCTGGGATTGGAACAGCAGCGAACTTGCTGACGCCCAGAAATGCATTCTGAAATAGATGGTTGCCCCAAGTCCCAACATGTTACCTCCTGATGCGTCCTTGATAAACAGTTGGGGCAAGAATACTTCCAAGTATGGGACTGTATGTGGGCAGCGACTGATGACGTTTCCCAAGAACACAAGTACAGACAAGATCGCCTGTCAATCACCTCTGTCAGACGCTCCCATTGGTCGTTACTTCAAAGCTAAGATTAGTTTAAGTTGGCATACGCCCACTTTACGTCTCAAAAGATTTTTCCTGCCTTTCATCGCTACAACTCCCTGAATTTCATTAACATTCTGGTTGACACATCGCTGCAAGTCACTTCCTGTTCGTGCGCCACTTAAGACGCAAGGAATTTAAAGGAGATTTTCACTTCTTTTTGAGTTTGTGTTTGTTCATTTTTGAGTAATCTGCATCCTTTTTTCTTGCTCTTAATTCCCAACGTCACTCTGTCTTGGTTAGTTTTCATTAGACGCGCTCCAGAACCGCGTTGTCATGGAGAATCAAAGTCATTCAGCGGATTTCTTCTCCTGTTTCAGCACCTGATTCTCCAACAGTAACTCGACTCTTTGAAAGCTGCAACGATGCATCTCAGACCGCGTTTCCCTAAAAAGATAAAGCACGATTTCTACATCTGGAACCACAAACCTCCCCCCCGCCAAAAAAACGCACAATCAATCATGTGATGTCTTTTCATGCATGCCTGTCGTCTATATCACAACCTACACAGCCTTTAGACTCACAATAGTTGGCTGTAGACCTTTATATGGGGGTCCCCTCCCTCTGAGGAGACATATTAACAGGCCTCTGAGACTAATGGATGTAGTAGGATCTAATTTAAAGGAGGGAGCGAGGGTATCAAATCCACCCGCGTACAAAGACATTAAAGGAAGTCCTGTGGGAGGCCGCAGAGTTTTGATCCCAGCCGTCTCTCAAGGGACGCTGAGCCGTTCATTATCGGATAAAAACCAGCACACACACAAAAAAAGAAAATACAGTGTTCTGTCCTTCTAACGTCTCTGTGATTTATCGTACCGTATGCGATGTTTGGGATCTGGATCGTCATCGCGTATAACGTCACAGATGGCAAGCATTTAGGAAAAGAATTTAGTAAAGTTAACTTTTAGCATTAGATTGGTTTCCAGCATCTTCTGCTGATACGTGTCATAGGAAGTGCTGGCTTTGTTTTATTGTATTTTTCGATGGTTTTCCATTACTTTAAAGAAGTTTTACAAAAATGGTAAAGAAGATTATTATCTTAATTCCAACCTATAACAATAAATTGTGAACTAGAAACCAGACTCATTCATTACTGCTAACTTTTAGTGTTGATACTCTATATTTATACACTGTGCAGTACTTAGCTAATTTTATTCTCTATATTTATACTTTTCTTTACTTATGGCTTGAATCGGGACCAGAGACATCAATTTCGTTCCTTCCCATGCACCAACATGTGTTGTAATGACCATAAAGAATGCTTGAATCCTTGGAAACAGGGCGTGGTTCATACTATGCATACTTTGATTTAGTCAAACTTAACAGATTTTTTGCAGTGTAGATAAGTGTATGGATGTTATTTATTGTTCTTGTCAGATAATCAGATGAAGTGTCGATTGGGCTCATAACTTTCTATGACACATTTAAAATTTAAATGTTATCATCTACACTGACACGATAATGATGAGCCGGCTTCAAACCGTCCATCATCACCTCAGCTTGTTGTCTATAAAGGCAGATAACCCTACGTGGTATCTGAGGTTATGAAGCTCAGCGTGGCGTCTCCGGCCTCCTCCATCTTTACCCGACTCCACCTAACTCCCAGCTAATCCAACAATGGACAAAGACGTGGAGCGTGAGCGGAGCTGGTGTGGTGAAATCTTCCACTGTGTCTCTTGTCATGATTCCAAACACCTGCTTTTGGCCAATTTGACAACGATGTAAATCTGCGAGCGCTGCAAGCCTCCACATGCCGCCATCTTGTAGATATCCATCACTGGTGTAGAGTGTTCTTGCCCTCGGGACACCCACAGAACTCGGCTCTAATGAGAATTTTAAAAACTTGACGCAGTCAGTGTTGGGTTTGAGTGTTTCAGTCTGCTTTGATCGGCAGAATATTTGTTCACATGACGGACGGACGGGTAGCGTTGCCTTCCAGCTTAATAATCAGACTGAGATGCCCAAGGGAGAGAAATGGAGTTCACTTCTGTTCAGAAAATGTTACATTTGCCAGTTCATTAGGTACACTAGTGAAAACAAACACTGCACCATAAACATAACTGTCTTTTAAATGTGCACCTTGATAATAACTGAAGCTTTTCAAAAATATCTGAGCTGCCTAGTTATGTTATATGTTATACCTACTACACACTCCTGTCCAGTCCTGCTCTCAATCCTCCTACACGACTGTTGTAATGTTAAGTTGATGGTGAAACAGAGTCAGAACCGTGGTGATTCAACTGGATGATTATTTTTGGAGGATGCAGTTTATTTCAGTTATTTAGCCTAGCCCATTGACTCAATAACAGGAACATGTGTCAGATCAGTAGTACTACAAACCACTGATATGAGTCACATGTGGAGTCATGTGCTCTATCAGTCTTTAGAAAACAGTGCTTTTTTCAGTCTTAAAGTCTTTATACGTTCAGACGTTCTCCAGCTCCTGAGCTAAAGATGGAAGTCTCACCGTTGGGAACTGATTCTGCTCCTGCAACCAGATCATTTGTGGGCGGGGCTTAAAGCTCAATGACTCCGAGTGGTTTGAGGACTTTACACTTTTTTTGTTTGTTTGTTTTTTCCTCTGGACCATTTGAAACACGCCCTGTGATCAAATCCAAATGGCATGCAGGGATTTAGTGCAAAAACTGTTTTATTAAAATGCATTTGAATCACAGAGCTACTGTGGCCTGCTGCCGCTCTTTCAGGCGCTCAACTCTGACATTAGTACGTTTGTTCACATGCTAATATGCTAATTTGTAAATTTCTGCTTATTTATACTGTTTTTATTTTATCTTACTAGATTTTATTCTACTTATTTTTTCATTTCTCTTTTATTTAATCTTTTCTTTTTATCTGAGGTTCTTAAGAGTGTTTTTTTTATGTACAACTAAGCTACTGTAATAAGTCTAATTTGATTCCACTCCTGTAGCTAATTAACTGTGTATTCTAGTGTAAATTAGAAGCAGACTTAATGATTGACCTTTAAAACTTAAATTTCAATCTTAAATTTATTAGATTTCAAACATTAAAACACATTTTTCTTCAAATTACGGCGTGATAAAAGTTTGATATTGTACAAAGCATGTTTTTTTTTTAATGCCATAAATCCTCACGCTGAAACATGGAACGTCTCCACTTGACTTTAATCTCTTTCTACCCGTCCGATCTCAAGCAGTTGGTTCCCTTCATATAATCTGGATTCTGTTCAAGGTTTATTTCCCTTAAAAGGCTTTATTTTTCTTGTCATGCTCACTGCTGCTCTTGATTCTGCAGAGATTACCGTTGACGCTATATAATAAAAAAAACTGAAATTGACTTGAGGAGTTGTTTAATGTCCCTCCAGTGATGTTTGCATGCGGCGACTATCCTCCTCATCTCCAGCTGTGAGTGTAAACTGCCTCCGTGTGCACTTTGTGATTTGTGGCGGTGGAGCGGTTATGACTTTATGGTTTAATTGCCCTGCTCCTGCTGCCCCTGCCCCTGCTGCTGCTGCCCCTGCTCCTGCTGCTGCTGCTGGTGGCAACGGCGACACGCCCAGCCTTTTCCCTCGTCACGTTGCAGAGGGATATTTTCACAGGAGGTGGGCACCTGCCTCGGCTTCCTTGCTGATTGTTTCCAGGACCGGGGGCCTCTGTGAGTCCTGACATTTTTTGCACTGAGGTAACGTTTCCTTGCATTATGGTCGCAGAATAGCTCCCCTTGTCTATTGTGCTGCATGTTAAAACTCCTTATGGATTTGTGAACAGTGATGGGGGACAGTGGCGGGAGGGAGCGGGGGATTCCGGGGAATTCCAGTGGCATTCCTATCAGATTGCCTTCCTCGCGCCTTTCTTTTTTCTTTTTTCCCTTTTGGGATAATGAGTGCAGCTCCGTGGTGTCAAGGCCGTGTCGGCTCAAGGCTTGGCACGTCACGTATTCACAAGATCCTGCAAACTTCTAATAACTTTTCACTTTTCCCAAATAATTCTGCACCCTGGAGGAAGTTTTCCCACACATGCACATTCAACCAGAGGACCTGCAGCATCGAGTTTCAGAGGAATCCTCAAACTAAGTGGAGAACCAAAGGAGAAAGGAGACAAAAGAAAAAAAACAAATAAACTAATTCACGGTTTGAAAAAGGCCTCTTATCTGTGTTGACGGTAAACGGAGAACAGAGAGAGTTGCGGTGAAGAGAGCAGCGGCGGTGGGAAGGTCGGTCTGAGTGCTCTCGGTCGGGTTCAGGTTTTTTTTAACCTGGTGATGCTTGGTTGGACTCGAAAAGCCTCAAAGACAAATCTGTCATCGCTCTCTGACCGTGCAGCCGTCCAGCCTCCTATGCATCAGTCCCAGACAGAGGACGAAGGAGTGCGAGGGTTGCATTAGAGCTGAGTTTATAGCTTCTAAATCTTATAAATGTCTGCAACAGATGCGACCCATGGGCAGTGCAGTGGTGTGGTGGTTAGCACTGATGCCTCACAGCAAGAACGTTCTGGGTTTGAATCCAACTGTGTAGAGTTTGCATGTTCTCCTTGTGTCTGTGTGGGTTTTCCAGGTTCTCCAGCTTCTCCTGCTTCCTCCCACTGTCCAAAGACATGCTGGTTAGGTTTATATCTCTCTGTGGGGAACGAGGGGATGCATGAATCGGATGCAACGACTATTAAAACCCAGAAGAAAGTAATGAAATCTATATTCTTGATTTGAATACAGGAGAACAGACAGCTCATCGTGTGCTACAAACTATGAGCTGTACATATGTATAGCCTGTATAAAAACATGCAGCACATCAACACCATCAGTCGCGTTAATAGATGAGAACTTTATCAAATATCAAACAGCTGATGTGCAGCCTCCTTCTCTCTGTTACCACAGGACGTTTGGTGAAGTTGTGGATTCCTCTGCTAGCATTAGCATTAGCATTCTCAGACGCCTCTTTAAACGCATTCTGACATCCTTATCCCTCAAACAACGCCGACTACCTTTCATCCATAATTACTGTTTCACCAGGTGACTTCTCGAAAGCAGTTGCAGCTCCTGGATGACCGACGGCTTCTTCCCGCTTCCTTTATGAATAATAGAGAAAAGCTAAATAAAGAAGTGAAACGCTGGCGGGGAAGGAGTTCAAGAGGGAGGCTGGACGGCGAGGGGAAAGTGGTCTCTTCTTGGATCGGATCCCGAAGCTTCACGTCTTGTTTTTCCCTTCAGCGACGTACGATGTTTATCAGCGGAGCCTTAAATCACATTGACACGCCTCTAATCACTTGTACGTGTTATTTGTCTGCAGAACTAGTTGCAGAAGATTTTATTTGTGACGATGAAGGCTTCAGGTGATGCCTTCCTGTCTTTTCTACATGTGTGCTGTGAGTTTTTTGTTTTAATGCGTGCTCTGGAGCTCCAGAGAGCGAGCAGGAACTTTTTCCCACTGCTCCGTGGAGCCGCCGTTCTGTTGTCGCCAATGCACAGCCGCGCTGGTCATTGTATTTGTGTCCTGTGTGTCACTTCCTGCGTCAGATTGGTGGATTGTTAGGGAAACAATGGTCGTGTTTCGCCTTGAAAGGACACCTCAATCATTTACCACTGGGCCGTAAACGCGGACGTATACGGCGCTGCTGCTCTGAAACAATATGTATTTGTCACTTGAATGCAGCCTGAGCCGACAGTCGACGTAATGAATCATAATTTAGATATGAGCATGCCCTGTTTGTTTTTAAATATATAACATTTAAATACAATGCAATGAACTACAAGTGACATCCATTTTGCCCCCCACCAGGCGACGCGGCGCCAAGTCTCTAAAAGCCTCTTGTTATGTTGATGAAACAAAGCGTCATCCATCCTCTTTGAACTTTTAGTTTGGTTTACACGCAGAAGGATCTGAGTTCAGTCCCCTCTTGGTGACATAGTTAACTCTATTACACTGATCAGCCACAACATTATGACCAGGAGAAGTGACTAACATCTAAACCATCTTGCTCCAGTTCAGTGTGCTGCTGGGAAACTTCTGGACCTGGCTTCATTCATTGGTGTGGATGTTACTTAGACATGTAGCACCCACCTAGACCAGACCAGGCACCCCCACCCCATAGCAATGACACTCCTTGATGGCAGCAGCCATCCCCAGCAGGATGCAGCCACAAAAACACTTTAGGAACAACTAAAAAAAGAACAGAAAGAAATGACGCTGAAATGACTACTTTACCAGTACTTATATTGTTATCTTATTCTATTTGTATTTTAGCATTTATCAAAGCAACTACAACTAAACTATGTCCCTAGAAGATCAACAAACTAATTCTGTTTCTGTTTCTGATAACTGCATATATTCCAGACTTTCAGTTATATAACAGCCTTCTCTGTAAAGGGGCATGTTTCCTGTAAATGAAACTGGCGTGGGGTATCACCTACAAGCTGTACTCAACCAGAAATATTCGTGTGAGCCAAGCCAAACATGCCCACCTCCACAAATATGCAGTCAAGCAGCCACTTGTTGCTCCCGGTGGTGGCTGAGCTGATGATGATGATGGTGGTGGCGGTGGTGAGAGTGAAGCCTCTCCCGCATCCCGGCTCACCTCCCACCGAGGATGTTGTGCAAAGTGAAGGAAAAATATTATACGTGTTTAGACTGAATGGCATTCTTCAGGTCATGAAGACTTTCTTTATTAGACAGCCAGCGTGTCGGTGCTTCTGCTGCTGCTGCTGCATGAACTACAGTAACTCAGCAAGTAGATGAAAGGTTGTGATTTTATCATGATACAGATTTTAAATGTCGTCTGGTTTATGATACAGAAGTTACCTTGCGCACACCGGCAGCTCACCTGTACCCCATGAAGCTAATGGTGACCCTACCACCACCTTTTAAAACCCGATGTTTGTGTTCTTGAATTTCTCAGATCATAGAGATTTACATTTAAAGACAGTTGTTCAAAACCCGAAGGAAACGACTCCAGACGTAACTTGAACTGGCTAAACTTTCTTTATAAGAGCTAGCTAGCAAAGTCAGATTGGAATTTTGTTTGGTAATACTCAACGGCTTATGTTTAGTGTCATTGTAGATGAACTGCACAGGCTGCTGCTGTTTGTCGCTAAATCCGATATTTGCGTTGTTATGATGATTTAAAGATGAGCCAGTTTGATAGCGTCATAATCTGGGTTTTTATTTGACCTCGTTCCTTTTAGAGATTCACGTACGAAATGAATCTATTGACCGACTCTTTAAAAGGAACGATGGGAACCAGATCACAGTTGTTTCTTGGTATAGTAGGTAGCAAAACAATGGTCCCAGGTTCGATTCCCAGTCAGCATCTGTCGTCGTCTGGTTCATGGTAATTTTTCCGATGTTGTGCAGAAGCTACAGAAGTTACTCTGCACACACTGACCGCTCACATGCTCTGAATCCTGACAGAAAAAAACGGCACGGCCAATTCACGTAGCATGTGAAACTAATTATGTTCTTTACTAGTAAAAACTGACGTCACCTTTTAAAACCCGATGTTTGTGTTCTTGATTCTTTTAGACCATGGAGTTTTACATTTACTTAAAGAGAGCTGGTTAAAACCTGAAGGAAATGACTCCAGACGTTAACATGAACTAGCTCAACTTTATAAGAGCTAGCTAGGTAATTTAAAGATGGACAGATGCGAAATCTTATCCCACGTTCAGCGTCATAATTTGGGTTTTTGTCTGAATCTATTGACCGACTCTTTAAAAGGAACGATGGAAACCAAATCGCCATTGGAATCCGATCACAAGTGTGTTCACAAGACGTCTTTGAAAGATACGGTCTTGGTCCACATGAGGAGGTGATCTTGGACCCTTTTAACCTTATTTTTTTTAGAGTTGTGACATTTGCGAATAAATGGAAATCTATGGGAACCAAATCAGTGCGAGCTGGAGAAGATGGCATAGTTGGGAGCATAGCAGTGGACTCTGATTGATTCCTGGTCAGCGTGAAGGTGTTTATCTCATGTGATAAATGAAGCATCTGATTATCTAGAATTTATGTTTTAGATATAGATTCTCTTTCCTAAACACAGTCCAGTTCTGCATTGAACCCCTGAATCTAGAGTTGGAAGCTCGCTTTGGTGCAAAGTAAACATCCTTGTGTTAAACTCCGTGTGAGGCTGCTCTCATCGGTGCTCCATCTTCATCTTTCCATCAAAGAATGTGATGTGTTCATTCACACTCACTCAGCGTAGAGCTGAGAGAAAGTGGTGGTTTCTGCTGAGAGGTCCATCAGATGAACGACACAAAGACGGCGTGTAGATAAAAGATGGACGCGTCAGATATGGACTCTGCCAGCCACTGAGGTCTGTGTAGTATTTAAAATTTGGTTTTAGACAAATACTTTATTTATCCCGTGGGGAATTCAGTGTCCAGTTGCATCATCACATAGAAACAGATATGAAAGATATTGAAGTTAGCTTCTCCGACGTCTCCAGATTTCTCTCCATCCAGTGTTGCATTCATTGTATTGATGATGGAGAGTCTGACCACTGCTCAAAGCTTCTCCAGCACATCCCAAAGATTCTCAATGGGGTTAAGGTCTGGACTCTGTGGTGGAACAATCCATCTCATGCTCCCTGAACCACTCTTTGACAATCTGAGCCCCATGAATCCTGACATTGTCATCTTGTAATATGATCCATTGATGGAATAAGCTGCTCATTCAGTATATTCAGGTAGTCAGCTAATGAACCTAGACCCAGATCATAGCACTGCCCCATAGCACAGGCTTGTACAGTAGACACTAGGCATGATGGCTGCATCACTTCATCTGCCTCTCTTCTTACCCTGATGCTTCTCCACTCTCCTTCCAGTTTCTAATAATGCCTTGGACAGTCTTAACCCAATTTTAGTAGTTTCTTCAATCTCCTTAGATGTTTTCTCTGCTTGATGCCAATGATTTGACCCTTCTCAAACAGACGACCACAGGATGTGTCTTTAGACATGGTTGTTGAAGAAATGAGAAGCTACTCATTGCATCAGTTGGGGTTAAATAACTTGTGGTCAGCTGAAAGATAATCACCCATGCAGTAATTATCCAGTAGGAGGCTCCTACCTGTTTGATTCGTTAAATCCAGGTGGAGACTTTTTTCTTGGCCAACCAGTGTACATGTATATAAAGTTTATTTGATTAGATTTCCAATTAAAAAAAGCAAAAAACTGAAATACTAAACAAGAAAATTTACCTTTTGTCCTTTTATAATATTAAACTATTAAAATGTGCATTTATACGTCTTGTTACTTGCACATGCACTAATAATAGTGACTGATAAAGATGTAATCTTACTGTAATTCATGATTTAAATATATTAATCATTAAATAAACTTTCTAAATGATATAACTGCTCAGTAATAGTCTCTAAATGCTTTAATATATAATTTATAACTGATCATTAGTAAAGTACGTTTCATAAACTGCTTATTAGTGTCTATACATGGTGGATTAACTAAAGCTTCATATTGTGTAGTTATTATAAAGTCTTAGATGCCCTTGTTGACTAATCTGACGTCTCAGATGTTCAGGATGCGGGTGGGGTGGGGGTGTGGGGTTTGTTTGGGGGGGTTGCTCCTCATCCCTGTTCTTAAAGGCCTTTTGAGCTCACACAGGTATTAATTTGTGGTGATTACCTGTAGCTTCACAGGACCTGCAGCACCTAGAGCACAGGCAGCCAGCGGCCCCAGACAGGGGCCTAATTGACACTGTCTGTGGGGAGGAGGGAGCTGTTTTGTTCCTTCCTTTTATGGCTCAGAGCCCCCACCTCCTCCTCCTCCTCCTCCTCCTCCAGCCAGCAAAGCTTAATGAGATGTTTACATGGAGCAGGGTGTGGGAACCAGGGCCCATATGCTGCCGTGTAAGATGACAGGGATCTGCTCTGTGCTTTTGGACTCGTTAAGAGGGTTTGGAGCTGGAATCAAAGCCTGAGGTCTTCTTCAGCGACCTGGAGCAAGGTGAGAGACTGGATGACTGGATCTGAGGTTAAAGAGCTGAGACTGAAGATGGAGCTTGATCTGACGTTTAGACCTCAGAAAGTATTTTTCTTTGTACAGTAGATTACTTAAAAACTTGACAAACGCAGGCTTTGCCCATTAAACACCAACTACACCAATCAGCCATAACATTATGACCGGACAGGAGAACATTGATAATCTTGCTCCAGTTCAGTGTTCTGCTGGGAAACTTCTGGACCTGGCTTCATTCATTGGTGTGGATGTTACTTAGACATGTAGCACCCACCTAGACCAGACCAGGCACCCCCACCCCATAGCAATGACACTCCTTGATGGCAGCAGCCATCCCCAGCAGGATGCAGACACAAAAACACTTTAGGAAGAAGAACAGCACAAGGTGTTGACCTGGCCTCCACATTCACTAGATCCCAAACTGATCACGTATCTGTGGGATGATCCACAGAGGCCCCTCCACTCAACGACCGGTCCACTAACACCACAGGACACCTTCAGAAAGCACTTGTCCACTCTCTGATAAGTCTGTTCACACTTACCAAAGAAATCAAGTCAAATACATCTAAGGGACCGCCTGGGTTTGGTAACACCTGCAACGTCTGAACGGCGGCCAGAGGTTTATTTTTGAACTCATTGAAACATTGAGTACGATGCGGCAATCGTTTGATGTTCACCTCCTCACAAACGTGATCACACAGTGCAGGACACGAACCAGAGAACCTGACTGCTCCTAAATCCCTCATCAGTCCTTCAACTCAGACGTCTGCTCTCTTCTCTGTTGCAGTGATTTCGGTAAAACAACATCGTCTATATATCCTCCAGATAGCGTTACAGTGGATATACTGAAGTGGTGTTTCAGTGTCTGATGTTGGTGTGCTGTGAGTTCTGAGAGGTTTTACACTGAGTGTTACTCACGTATCACAGTCTGTGGTTTTTCCAGGCAACAGTGTGATTCTGCAGAATTCTCACCTTCTAAGAAAAACCAACAAATATTTCACCTCTTATCAACCCTAGCGGCCGCAACATAGCACATACCATCACACACACACACCCGACGCCACTGATCTTACCTCAACACGCCCATCTCCACCCAGCCAGCCGCACACACACACACACACACACACACACACACTCATGGAGGGCAGGTGAGCAGCAGGTGTTTGTCGGTCGGCCAGTTCCTCTGAGCTGAGGTCAGCGTGAGAGCGGCAGCAGCAGGTGCAGCTTCTGTAATCTAAAGGTGTGCGGCTGATAACGCTGGAGCCAGGATGGTTTACTGCCGCTATCTCTGGAGACTTAACACCTTTCCACCTGTCTGTCTGTCTGTGTCTGTGTCTGTGTCCGTCTTATTATCAGTCAGTTTGTGGCAAAACAGCGGTACATGATGGCGGCTTGATGGGTAAATTAAACATGTCCTGCTGTGGGTGGGTCCAAGCTTTTATGTCTGATTATCAGGTAGTGCTGCAGGATGAAAATGGAGGCCAGGTCAACACCTTGTGCTCTTCTTCATGTTTTTTTTTTAGTTGTTCACATCAAGGAGTGTCATTGCTATGGGGTGGGGGTGCCTGGTCTGGTCTAGGTGGGTGCTACATGTCTAAGTAACATCCACACCAATGAATGAAGCCAGGTCCAGAAGTTTCCCAGCAGAACACTGAACTGGAGCAAGATGGTTTAGATGCTCTCCTGTCAGTGGTCATAATGTTGTGGCTGATCAAAAGCTGTCCTCTGACCTCAGTAGTCACAGCAACAATAATCAGACACACCTTCCTCCTCTTCCATTGATCGCAGTATTTACGTATATTTCTTTTTTTCTGACGCGTCTGACGTCACAGACTAACATCGCAACAACTGCCACCTACAGTACCTGTAGCCATAGACACATCTACATAGACGTCTCATTGAGCGCTGTCGTCTACTGGAGCGTGCCTACAGGGCGGCCATCTTGGAACAGGGCCACTGGCTCCTACAGTGCATTACATCTATGGAGGAATGGTGTTTCTACACAATAACAGTCATCATAAATCACTCAGTTGAAGTTTACAATCGTCTGCTGATAACATTCATTTGTATTTGGGTAGTAAAACCATATTTTTATCATAGCTACATGTGACGTTTTTAACAGATCAATACGTTTGGAAATCGGTTCAAAATTCAGAGAATAATTCTACTTTGAGATTGAGGAGTACCTCTTTCCTTCGTATGTTCATGCACCGCTGCCTCTGCTAGCCCTGTACCAAGATGGCGGCGCTTTAGGCACGTCCCTCCACAGTCCATGAGGCGTCTATGTATATATGTCTATACCTGAAGTAGGCTACTGCAGTTATTGCGAGGCTAGTGACAGAGCTCAGATTGGGAATGTTTTTTTGTTTTTTTTACTCTGCCCAGGCCCGGGGGAATTATTATTTATTAATAACGCAGATTAAAATACGGGAGATTTACGCCGAGACCGAGACACCAGCACTGAGCTTCAGAACCCGTCTACTGAAGATCTCAAACGTCCTCCAAGTTTCCTGACTCTCTCTATCAGATCCAATTAAATGCTGAACCTTTCAACCTGAGGACACGTCTTTACCACCGTGTCCCAGATTTATCCGTTTAAAAAAAGGATCTGAAGGGAAATTTTGGACTAACCGTAACTAGGTGTGAAACAACAATCATCCCTGTTTATTGCGTGAAAAGGAATGTGTACACAGGAGGCAAAAGAGGGAAATGATGCTCCATCTGGATCGTCTGTCCCAACCGTTCACTCATAAACTAGAGATAAGTCTGTGTGTGCAGGCTTGACTTCCCGGTCGGTATGTGCCGAGGTGCAGAGTGGGCTTCGGCCTGTCACTGAGCTGTGAGCCGATCAAACGGTGTTTACCTCTGAAGGTGTGAGCCGTTAAAGCTCCGGGTGAGAGGGGGGAGCAGATGGGGGTCAGAGAGGGTCGATGCTTTCTTGACCGTGTCCACCAGCGAGAAGCCGTGATTCCTGGAGCTTTGTTTCCAGACCGTGATCCACATCTGAGTAAGACGAGCTCGTCTGATAAGTGACGACTCGTCAAGCATGATCTCTGCATCTTGGGAGCATGTTCCCAGCTCCGGCGTGACCCCGGCGTCGGCCCCGCCCTGTGATGAGCAACAGTGATCAGTCACCGATCAGCAGCTGCTAAGCCTCGCCGCTTTAAATCCCTGCTGGGAACCTGAGCGTGAATCAGTGTCTATCTTCTCCACTCCCTCAACAATTCTCATCAACCCAAGGCCCAGAAAGCCCTTGAGCAAGGCACAGCGAGCGTGTGAACGCGTGCAGCCGCCTCCTCTCAAGCTTCCTGTAAAACGAGCGCGTTTTCACTCGAGTTGCCGGGTTATAAGTCGAGCACTGAAAAACCAGGACAATCGTCTGTTCTGAGAAAACGATCCTGCGCTGTGCTGCATTGTAGTTGAAAGACCACACAGGCAAGCTGCAACAAGACTGTCTAAAGTTTACTCTTTTGTCAGATAAGAGCTCTACTCAGTTCTGTTTGCATTCTTCAGGACGGGACTTGTAAACGTTTCCATGGCAGCTCTCTCAGCCCTCGGCCTGTTCGTGTTCCACATTGTGTGCAGAAGCTGTGGGTGAAGGTGAAAGCAATTGTTTGTGGCGGTAGTCCTTCCTGAAAACATGTCAGAGTTAAAAGAAAAATAATATAAAGAAAAAAAAAAACAGTAGCTCCTGGTTCATGGGAAAATAAAGATATGTTTAAAAGTAATTTGACGTAACTGTCATGAGTGAGACGCTTTGTAACAGATACATTTGAGGAAGTGAAACTGATTTATAGCCCAGCACGAGAAAGTCCCTCTTTTCTTGTGCTCACAAGTTTAATAGATCTTTATTTTTCCATTGATGCTTTCACCCTCGCTCTCATGACAGAATGTGTTGGCTCAGCTTCCAGTAGAAATGAAAGCATTTAAACTAAAAGATTCCCGAGACGTATCTGCTGCAGATGCTGATGACCAGAAACGTTCTCAGAGCATGACTATCTCTGACTAAAACAAATGCTGCAATACAGGAAATGTCTTCATTTGCACAAGTGACGGTACATTTCTGTCTCGACACCAAAAATGACATCTACCAAATAAAGACTAAGACAAATGAATCAAGAGATGAAGAACTAAAGATTTTAATAGATTAAATTAAAAAAAATCTGATTTGCTGAAGGATGGAGCTGTGCAGAAAAAGTCTTCCTTCCTTCCTCAAAGACTTTTGGATTAATTACAAGTCTGCTTCTCACGTCATTAGTTAGTCAACAAGTAGAAACTAGACCATTAACTAGTTCTCAAACTACCATACTTAACGCACTATAAGGCGCACCAGCTAAATTTGGGGGAAAATACAGATTGTTCCATATATAAGCCGCACCCGACTCTAAGTCGCTGGTGTTTTAATGTTTAATTACCACATATAAGGGTTTCTTCTACCATGGAGGGGATTGTTGGGACAGAAATGACTGTTTGGAAACGCAAAGCGTCCCATTTATTTGAGAAACACAATCAATCAATCAAACTTTCACATCTTTGACATTACAAACAGTAACTAGGTAATACAACGGTTTTATGCACTTCCTGTAGTCATAGTACCGTAGTAGTGCAGTATAACAAAAACAAAGCTTACAACGCTTGACGAGCCAATAACGTTAAATGGCTAAATTTAATTTGTTTTTAAAAGTACTTGTAACACGGCAGCTAAAGTGCAGTAACACTGCTGCTCAACAAAATAACCAGCATCATCAAAGTACATTTACTTGAGTACTTTACTTAAGTACAGTTTTTGGGTATCTGTACTTTACCTGAGTATTATTTTGGGGGGATACTTTAGTGGAGTGAAAGTAAAAGAACAGGGGACGTCTGGAGTCTCTCCGTTGGGAACTGATTGTGCTACAACCAGATGAATAATAATGGAAGCATCCATGAAGCTTCTTTATCAAATGTCCAAACCTGATCAACATAGAGGAGCAATGCTTCTACTCCTGTTTGAATACGTCTCCATGTCTCTGATGATCTATTTTCAGTCTCTATATTTCTGTCCATTCCCCAAATCACGTTGTCCTGAAGCCAGCCCAAACGTGGTTGTTCTGGAGTCTCTCCGTTTGCAACTGATGATGCTTCGTTAACAACCAGATGTCTCTGACTGGTGGCCTATAACTTGTATTTCAGTCTTTCATCCCTCACATCTTTGTGTTACGGCATTAAATCGGAAACCATTTTCTCCTCACGTTGGCATAAATCCTGTCCAGCATTACATTTATCGTCACATTTCTAAAAAATGAGTCAGTGTGAAGTAATAAAAAGGCAAAACACTCTCCTTTGTGTGCACGTAGCTACATGCTGCGCTGTGCTCACCTGCAGAGCTGACTCAGAATTAATGACGCTGAGATAATATTTCATGCCCACTCAGATTGTAATGTACAGTAGTCAGAGGAATGTAGGACAAACATTTCTCAGAGCAACTCATTTCAGATCTCATATTTTGGCTACAGCCAGGATCCTCCCTTTTCCTCATAATCCATAAACCTTGGTGATAGTTTATTTCCTGAGGGAAAGTCTTCTTTGGTGTGGTATTGTATGTGGTGCAGCGCTCGTAAACAGCTGCATCGTATCTGAGCTGCAGCACACATCAGATAGGTGTGTGTAGACTTCAGCAGGCCTCTTGTTTTGTCTTTGTTCCGCATTAGAGGCCCCAGCAATGTGAGATGGCTCTTTATCTCCTGCTGAATTTCTTAATCCTTCAAGCATTCGTATCCCGAATATGAAAACATTTTTTTTCATGAAAACAGCTCTTCCCTTGAACAAAAATCATGAGTCAACATGTGCAGTAGGTGTTGCATCCTCTGTACAAAATGATCCTTTTCTGATTTCGGCTTAAAATACTTCTTTAGGGCTCCATCTTGGCTTTATTTGAAACCAGGATGGTTAAAACTCCAAGTGAAAACCTCTTTTTGGTAAGGCAGCAGAGATCTCCTTATTTGGTAAATACATTCACTCTCTTTGAAGCAAAGTTCAAGAAGGCCTACTATTATCTGGAAGGCTAGGAAGCTAGGAAGAGCTACCGTTAGCTGGAAGGCTAGGAAGCTAGGAAGAGCTACCGTTAGCTGGGAGGCTAGGAAGCTAAGAAGAGCTAGCTGGAAAGCTAGGAAGCTAGGAAGAGCTACTATTAGCTGGAAGGCCAGGAAGCTAGGAAGAGCTACTGTTAGCTGGGAGGCTAGGAAGCTAAGAAGAGCTAGCTAGAAGGCTAGGAAGCTAGGAAGAGCTAGCGTTAGCTGAGAGGCTAGAAGCTAGGAAGAGCTAGCGTTAGCTGAGAGGCTAGAAGCTAGGAAGAGCTAGCGTTAGCTGAGAGGCTAGAAGCTAGGAAGAGCTAGCTAGAAGGCTAGGAAGCTAGGAAAAGCTACCGTTAGCTGGAAGGCTAGGAAGTTAGGAAGAGCTACGGTTAGCTGGAAGGCTAGGAAGCTAGGAAGAGCTACGGTTAGCTGGGAGGCTAGGAGAGCATCAAACCATGGTACAGATGGTTCAGGCTTCTCCTGAATCATGCTGATCAGTTGGTCTTTATTTATTCTAGATCAAGATTGTGGAAATATTTGCGTTTTTGAACGTTCAGATGATGATGACGAAAGAGCCTTTTGTGTGATGAGCCAATCAGCTTTTTCTGTGCTAAGACGAATCAAAATGTTCGCTGTAACCGAGCTACGCTGCCTTTTTGACGTCTTGGTGAGCTAATAAATACAAAAGGAAGTGAGCAAGTTAATGCTGTTCATATAATGATGAAGCAGTGGTCTTAATGTAAATGTGTCTCCACATGCGTCCCCAGCCAGCTCTGTAGATGTGATCTCAGTGTGTGTGTCTGTAAATGAGCAGCATTGCCATCATGTGGTCAGTAGAATATTAATGGATCTCTACCTACCACTGGATCAGAACCATCAACAGCTGCTTGGTGACTTGGAGACATGATCCACATTTAGGAACCAGATGGAAACACTCTCATTTATTTTAGAGACAAAGCTCAGATCAGAGCTGAAGCGTCCGTCTGTAAAACAAACTGAATTCCAGCTTAGCTAATTAAGACGAGCATGCACCAAACATTAGCATATGCACATGCTAACTGTATGCTAGCATGCTGCTTTAAGTTGTCGCATGCAAAGGCACTACAGAAGTAAATAGTGCATCACATCTATTTGACCAAATCAGTGTGAGCATAAATAAAAACAGACGTTATGTTGTGCAAGTACCAGAGATATTGAACTATTCATATAAAGCATAAGTTTTGTTTCCGTCTGAACTCTCTGATCTTCACCACATGAAGTCCGTTTATGTTATTTTGCAGCTAATTAAGCTTCTAACTCCTCAGCTTGTTCCCTCTGAGCAGCATTTCACAGATTTCCTTATCACCGGTGATAAGAGATGTCGTAAAGAGATGAACACAAGACGTTTGTGTCTGTGTGAAGGCATGTGAATGACTCACATTTACAAGTATGTCGGAGTGTATATGTGTGTGTTTGCACCTGCCTCCCCGGGAGGAAACATCTGCTGCAGGGTGTCAGAGGCCACCTGTCGGCCTCCATCCTGCAGCCGAGCGACCGGCCGGCCGAGCGACCGACCAGCTGGCCTCCAGGACCGATCCACTGTCTGCACCAGCATTAATCTGTTTGCAGAGAAACAGCTGTCTTATTAAACTCTCCCATGGCCCGGGACGTCTGATCTGAGGCGACGTGGATTCGCCCTGTTTGCCCAAATAGACCTCGGCGTTCAGCTATGGAGGTGACAGGAAATCTTCCCTGCACACTGGAATTAACAGATTATCAAGGTTTTCACACATGCTGAGAAACCTGGAGCCGTTAAATCCACTTCAACTGTTTCCATAAATATCCTGGAGAACGACCTGAGACACGGGCCGATCATTTATCTATTTATCTTTAAGGATGGAAGTGCTGCTCGGTCAGTTAACCACGCTGCTCCAGACTGAAATACACTATCTCTACATCTGCCTGCTCTGTACACACTCCTAATTATCTTTACTTTACAGGACATACTTTGACTAGAATAGCTTCAAAACTACAAACATTCCCATCAGCTTAGCATCCTGGAAGGCCATCCTGCAGAGATCTGGGCCGGGCTCATCAAACGGTCTGAGCGGAGCTTTGTGTTGTTAGATTTCTGTGTTTATTAGAGGTTAGATACTCCAGAAATAACAAGAAAAACCACGACACATACTTCTATGCATTTATGGAAACAGATAAAAGATCTTCTCAGCTGTGGAAAACGAGTCAGTGTGGTTACAGATGGAAACGCCTTTATAAGTAAATTCTGATGAAGTCAGAGCATAGACTGTATATAAATATGGACAACACGTCTCCTCTTCCTCTCATTGGTCAAACTGACTCTATGTTCCCGGGGATACGGGCGGCGCCATCTTGCGACTTTGGAGCCAGAGTCTGATCAGTATTGTTATTGATGCCCCACCCACTCATCCTCCAGACCCTTGTTTTAGTTTAATTAATATCACGCTCTGCTCTACCTCCACCTGTTACAAGGAAATGTTGGATTATACCCTGTACTTTTTTATTTAATTATTTTTATTATAACTCGCTGTCCCACTGGATTGTTTTACAGAGCGGTTGACATGGCAACTGTGTCACATCCTTCTATAGCGTCAACTAACTAACTAAAATAAAACTTATCCAAAAAATTGGCTATTGAACGTTCATCAACATTATATTAACTACCTAAAATGACAGAGACCATCCTTGGAAAAAAATTAATTTGACGTGTATTTTAGTGTTTTAGTTTGACCCAAGCCCCGCCCACGAACATGGAGGGGGTGGAGCTTATGACCTATACTACAGCCAGCCACCAGGGGGAGCTCTACTTGCTTTGGTTTCACTTTAGAGGAGCTGTTCCGCCGTTTATATTTATGTGCAGTCTTTTAAGTCAAACCAGCAAAAATCTATTGGTCCAATCAGATCGTTTGGGGGCGGGGCCTTATGTGGTGATGGACAGAAGAGTGACAGTACTCATATATGTCATTTGAGTAACGTGGAGTTGAGTTTAAATGGCTCTGATTGGTTGGAGGATTATCCAGGTGATGCAGAAGTGTTTTGAAAAACGCCTCAGAGTAAAATCTAGAAATTCAGACATGAACTGACACGAAAGAATAAGTACAACTTGACCAATGTAAACACTAAGCCTTCTTCTTCTTCTTGTTGTTTGTTACAGAGATGTTAGACCAGAAGATTTGTAGAAGTTTGCTTCAGATTGAATGAATTAAATGGAAACACAGATAATGGCGTTGGATTTGTGATACAGGGACGACTAATGTCCTCCACAAAGGACAAGACACAAACGCTGGGACAGATGGTCAATATCAGATAAATGCTCCTTTAAATCTTTTTGCTGTTGTTGGTTCAAGATGACGCAAGAATGAGTTTGTTGTGCGTCAAGTCGTCGGATTATCCTGATCATTCAGCAAAACAAAAAGAAACCCCGCCACATTTTGATCCTGCACTTTGTCCCCCTTTGTGTTGGACTCTGCTTCGACATGCTGCCGCTGTCTCGCAGGACTCCGCTGGGCTTGTTTGGGATCGCGACGCCGCGTTAAAACGTGGGCGTGTGTTGCCACATCACCCCGAAGTGTGTAAATAAAAGAAAGGCTCCATTGTGCAGAGCTGATCACAGATGTTCATTTCAGCAGTTTCTGACAGCTCCAGAGAAGCTCACGTTAATTAGAGTTTCCCAACCGGCTCTATAAATACAACGCACAGCCTTTAAGTCAGTTAAAGATCTATAAATCAGTTTAATGAAGTGCAGAAAGCAGTGTGAGGCTGGTTAGCACTGATGCATCACAGCAACAAGGTTCTGGGTTCTGGTTCTCTGTGGGTTCTCTCCAGGTTCTCCAGCTTCCTCCCACCGTCCAAAGACATGCTGCTTAGGTTCATTGGTGATTCTAAATTAGATGTAGGTGACCCGAGGTTACAGAAGATGAATCAATATATAGATATTTATGGGAGTGTAGTGAAATAAAATAATATTTGGACTCTTTATGAGTCAACAATCAAATTCCCAGAGGAACTACTTCAGTTTTCTTTCAAATAAAGGACGAGAGACAGAAAACACAAGCTATGAATCTTAATAAAGTCTTGTTTTCCTGTGGAGGACATGTCTGATTAAATCTGGTGTCCTCCTCAGTGGTGGATGCTCCAGTAGATGGCGCTAACATCCATAACTGCGTCCTGCAGCTCAGGAGGAGCAGCTCAGGTGTCCCTGACTGGAGGCAGCATGAGCTTCACTCCGCATGTACTTAGGGATTATTTATGGCTCTCGTTTATAGCTGTTTGATGTGGACGCTTAGAAAAATATAACATCTTTTTATTAAAACCTTAAAAAAGAAGCTCCAGGAGGAAAGTTTATGTTTTATACATATATAAGTGACATAAAACGTCACTTATTTAAAATAAGAAAAGAAAGATGAGACTGTTAGGGTCGTTATAAAATACAAATACAAGCTCCTGGGAGAGTAAACTTCAATAATAAATCCATCAGCCGTCCTCTCTCCACTCCTTCTCCCTCCTCTCTCTCTGATTGGCTCTCATCCTCAAGCGTTCCTCCCAGGCGGCTCCTGATTGGCCAGCAGAGCCGTCGATCACGCGCAGCGCCCTGCTCCGGCTTTGGGCAGCAGAGACGCGCCGCTGCTCCTCGTCTCTGCTGTTTAGTGCGTCGAGCGGCGGAGGTGGAAGTGGAGTCTGCGCGTCTTGTGGTGCGTCCGTGGACCGAGCAGCAGCAGCAGCAGCAGCAGCAGCAGCAGTGAGCGGAGCGCTTTCCCTCCTCCAGAGCCGCAGGCATCCCGGGGAGCAGCGCAGCCGTGCACGCCTCGGACAGCAGCAGGAGGCTTCTTGACTATTTTTCTTTGAATCCCTTCGTTCTTCACTCTTATTCAGACTGACTGAGACAGACTTATTTGGGTTTTGCCTAATGGTAACCAACACTGAGCGGCCGGAGACATGTGGACTAATCTGTGGAAACTGCACCGCGTCTCGCTAGTGTGTCTCCTCCTGACGCTGTGGGCCGAGGTGAGAACTTTACTTCATTCATCTCAGAGGAGGACGTTCAACTTATCTGGAAGATTTTTATTCATTTTCTTTTCTTCTTTTTTTTGTAGGCATTTTAATTCCAGCCTCATGTCACTCATGTGATGTGGAATTTAGAAATGTGCGCTTCCTTCAGGAGACGAATTCTGTTTTTAAATAAATGTCAGAGCTGTGCGCAAATGTTTGCATGATAAGAAATAAAAAACAGCTTTTTAGGTTTATGAAAAATAAAGTTCAACCAATCAAAAGGAGCGTCCAGTATTAAAAGCTGCATTAAGAAAAGCCTCGCGTGTTTCCAGTCCTGATCCCGGAGGGTCTCGCTGAGGTGGATCTGTGTGTGTGTGGTGTTCGGCTGCAGCCTGATCCGCACACTGAGCTAAATTGGAGTCTTGTTATCCAGCCCTGAACTTCAGCGGTGCCAGAATGTACAGTAGAGTGGGCTGCAGAGTGGTGACTGCGCGCTGCAGAGAAATGAGCCCATTCCACTTGTTTCCTATCGCGGTGTATATGTTGGACTGAGCTTGTAAAAATCTCTCATTGTGATCTGACACTCTGGTTTAGAATCACTTCAAATACCTGCGTTAGTCACTAAAGATAAGAACTGCTTCATTATTTGGGATAAAACGTCTTTTTAAAGTAAACCAGGATCTAAGCAGATTCATTTTAACCTGTTTCTAACCGCTTCCTCTGCCCCGTGTCCTCCTCAGGTGTCCCAGTCCACGGGCTACTTCGAGCTGCAGCTGATTTCGGTGGAGAACCCCAAAGGTCAGCTCCTGAACGGCGACTGCTGCGACGGGGAGAAGAGCGAGGCGGACGACCGCTGCGGCGCGGACGAGTGCGACACCTACATCAAAGTGTGTTTAAAGGAATACCAAGCGGAGGTGACGATCGGATCGTGCACCTACGGCTCGGAGATTACTAAGGTTTTAGGTGGGAATACTTTTCAGTTCAAGAGCGGACAGAAAACCGGACAGAACCGGAACAATGACGCCGGGAAGATCATCATTCCCTTCCAGTTTGCGTGGCCGGTAAGTGGACAACTGTCTTGGCTGGTTGTGAAAGTTGTGTGTGTGGTCACGCTTTTACTGAATAATGCTTAAATGTAGGATTCTAAATGCAGAGCTGTGGGTGTTTTGCTGGTAAAGTCGTGATTCAGCCTTTAGCTCAGTTTTCTGTGACTTTACGCGCAGATCGTTCTTTTCTCTTCGTGCCAGTTTGGCAACTTTTGACATCTTTCATCAGGGATCAGATCCTGAGGGACACCACAGTCTTCTCTTGGAGCTTTTGACTGAATGTCTGTGTGTATCCGACCTAGCCAAATCCCCGAGCGCGCATGACGCATGCCTTTTACGCACAGCAGCAGAGCAGTTGTGTCTCTGTTTGATGAGTTACCAAACAAGCTGCTGCTGTTTGTGTGGACTCAGTGATTGAAGGAAGAGGTGGGGGCCTGTGTTTGGAGGGCTTGGGTGGGAAGGGAGGGGGGGGGGGGGGGGGGGGGGGGGGTAAGGATGCTGATTAAGAAGTGGCAAGGTAACTTATTATCTAATCCAAACAGAGCAGCTCCCTCCTTATTTGGAGACGCAGCGTGGGAAAGTGGATCGGTTGCTGGCAATCAGAGCTTCATGAAAAACTGCTGCTACACCCACAGATCTGTATCAGGGAGGCTTGACGGTCAGAGTGACATTCTGTGGAGGAAACCACAGGTTTGAGTCGCACAACAGCTGAGCGAGCTGTCAAAATAAGAGCCCTCTGTCATTATGAGTCAAAGCGGAGCAGACAAACGGAGAGGACGAGGGTTAACGTTAACAGTGGGACCGTGAATGGAGGCTGTAACGTGAGAACGTTAGCCTGTGCTGAGGTGTCACTCAATAAATACGTCAACAGAACCGGTTCCATCCGTTTATTTTGAAAGCATCTCCGTCTCTTGGGCTCCGTTCAACACGTTTGTGCTCATTTCTGGAGACATGTTGATTTCTCATTGGGAACGTTGTCAGATTCTTTTATGTCTTTAGGAAAATGAGACTTTCGGGGCTGAACAGTCGCCAAAAATGTCTCAGTGTGGAGGATTCAGCTCCAAGACGCGAAGATCTGCTGCTTTCTTTGTGTTTTATGTGTCAGAATGCTGCAAGGAAAAAAAGCAGTAAAACATTAAATGTCTTACGGGAATGATTGAGAGATGCAGTTAGATGATTCTGTCGTTTAGCCACATTTACCAGGACGCACAGAAACCCCGTCCCGTGTGCTCATGTCAGGTCCTACATACATGTGTGTGTGTATATATATATATATACATGTGTGGGGTGCTTCGTGTGCCCGCCCGGCTACGTGACCCCTCCATTCATCACTCCCCATGGTCAGCTGTCAGCAGAGGGGAAGATGGAAGTAGTAAGTTGGGGCCCTGCGGTCAGATACGGTTACCACTAAGTTGTGTGTGACACAGGCGGCTGGATATCAGTGTCACCAGCTACTCAAACAAGTGAAGATCCCTGGTCAATCTGGGCCGGGGATGCCTTTACCTCGCCGCCTCTCAGGTTCACGCTCCGACCGTTATTGGGTCATTGTCTCGCTCGGCGTGTGTGGGGGTCAGTATTTTCCACTATCGGACTAGGAGGCGGGCGGGTGGGGGGGCTGGGTGTGGGAGGAGGCATAGAGGAAGGAGGGTATCAGGGTTCAGCAGCTTCTTCTGATGGAGCTGTGAAGGTCAAAGCAGTTGATATATATTTTGTAGTTTCTCTCATAACGTCTGCACCTGAGTCGGTTGTTTGTCATCTCTGATCCGTTACAGTTTCCTGGAATGTCTTCTTCTACATATGCTGCATGGAGTCTGAACAGATATATATACGTAGGCAGAAACCAGAACCTGAAACCCCCCCAGAGCAAACACTGAACCTTTTAACTGAACCTCTGCACTAGTAGCTACTACGTCTCTAATAGAAACCACAGTAGAAAGTAATGAAATCTATATTCTTGACCTGAATCCATCAGCTCATGTGCTACATACTGTGAGCTGCAGTATATGTATAGCCTGTATAAAAACATGCAGCACATCAGCACCATCACAGCGTGTTGTTAGATGGGATAGCGTAGCAGCTAAAAGTCTAATAACTTCATCAGATAGTTGATATGCAGCCTCCTTCTCTCTGTTTCCACAGGACGTTTGGTGAAGTTTAGGGATGCACCAAAATATTTTGTCCAAAAAAAAAATGAAAATGCACTTTTGGGCCATTTTTGGTGGAAAAACTGCTGCGGTTGTTGTTTGCATCATCACAACATCGTGTTTTGGCTGCGTTGTTTTGGCAATAAATCGTCTTGCTTGTGGCTGTTGCTTCCACGTGTAGTTTTGGCAAAAAAAAGTCAAAAAATTTGGATTTTCGTGCAGTTTTTGTGCAATTTTCGGTGCATCTCAGGTGAAGCTGTTAACTGCTTCCTCTGCTGACGTTCCTCTTGTCTTCTAGGATAACATGTTGTTATTGTCATGTGATCTTTTTGCTCTGTTCAAGAAGAACCTGGAAGCTTCTTTACGATCGTCATGAAGCCCCTGACTCTAACTGACAGGACGTCACTGGGCACGTCTGATTTGCACGTCTCTGCGTTTAAGAACCTGGAGCCAGAAGCCGTTTGTCATCGTTGGTTGATGAATGATTTCAACATTTGCATGAGCTGGAGAGAGTGAATTTGCTTACGGGGAGGAATGAACGTCACTCGGTGCAGCGATGGCGTCGTTGCGGTGACCAGATGACTGATGTGTGAGTCTCTGTAACTGAAAGTGAAGCTGTTGTTGCATCTTTTCCCACTGGCTGGTTTGACTGAAGGGATGTGGATGAGTCAATGAGCTTAAACCTTAAACATGAGGATTAGGAAACCGTCCATGACTTTATGACGCTTTCCTCCAGTTAATCCAGTTAATGTCCACCGGGTGTCTTTTAGCCACATGTCATCAGTTAATACACCTCATGGTCTGACCGCTCACTGAGTGTGTGTGTGTGTGTGTGTGGGGGGGTGGGGGGGGGGGGGGGGGGGGAGGGGGGCGTGGCCTGTAGCCCCTGGTGCTGCTATAGTGGACTCCGTCGGTCGGCCCCGGTATCTGGGCCACTGGCCCCGACATGAATTAGCCGCCGCGCCGCCGCTTTGTTCTGCCCTCTGCTCGTCTCCCTCGCCGATCGCTTCCCCTTCATGTCAACCCCCCCCTCCGGCTCTTTTTTTTTTATGAAAGACAAGAGAGGGAGGGGGGAGGGATGGATGGAGGGAAGGAGTGATGATGGGGCAAAGAGAGGAACAGGGAGGACGCAGCCCCCCCTCCCGTTCAAAATAAATTAAAACCTCCATCCTGTTTCCTTGTGAGGTTTCTGTCACGAGGGGAAGTATTTTTAGGACTCTCTTCTTTTTTTCTTACAGTAGTGACTGAAGCAAAAACAAGGATTTACTTATTCCTTCTCCTCCTCTGCTCGCCCAGACCGTCAGACCCCGGCCTCCTCCTCCTCCTCCACGTTCTCCCTCTCTCCTTATGGGGTATTTTTAGAGCTGCTGTCCTCCCATCACCCCTCTGTGAGTAAATCAAGGATCAAGGGTGCACACTCCTTCAGTTTCATAGCCTGCTTCTTCCCCTCTCTCGCCACAAGTTTCCCCCTGAGCCTGGCAGAGCTGCGAGGACAGAGGTGGACCAGCTGCTCAGAGACCTCCTCCTCCTCCTCCTCCTCCTCCTCGCCTTCCTAGAATAAATGTTTTAGTGAAGCAGCATTAGGAAAACAGGCCATGATTACAGCACGCCCAGCGTCAGATCACCTCTCTCGGAGGAGTATCAGTGAGCAATCACAAAGTGCAGTGTTGGATGAGGAGCCGTTTCCTCGGTTCCTCTCGCGTCTCGATGCCGTCACTGCCGGGCGTCCTGGCCGGGACGGGACGGGCCTGGCAGGGCAGGGCAGGGCGGCTCGTTTGGCTCATTTGCCGAGTGCGTTCTTGGCGCCGCTCTATCTCAGTTTGGTGAAGCTTTTGTGGTTGATTAATCCGGGAGGAGAGGTTAGAAGACGAGGACGATGAAGACTTTCTGGTGTGGAAGCGTAGAGTGAGACGTGTCTCCAAACATCACCTCCTTTTGCTCACGTTAAAAACGTCCTGTTACGTCTGAGGAGGATTTCTTTGCCTCAGTTTGTTCTTCAAAAGATAAATTTAAAATATTCAAAGGTAGCTACGTAGATGAGTCCTGATCTGGTCCTAAACGTCCTAGAGCTGGTCTCCTGTGTCTTCCTAAATAAATCCTTGTCTTCCTTGTCTTCTCCTAGAGTGGACTGTGGAGAGCGTAGCTGGTACCTTATGTTCTCTCCTCCATAAACTTCAGACATATTAGTTTAGTTTGCAGAGCTGCAGCTTCACTAATAATCTAACTGCATCAGTCTGGGCATCGCTGGCCGAGGCCTGAGGCTAACGGCGTGCTCATAGTGTGGTTTATTTTTTTAATTGACCTTATCAGAGCTGCACAGTTTTTCCTCTTCTCTTCATCCATGCATGACTTCAGTCCGATACTTTTATCTCATGAGATTCAGCTTCCTCCCCGTGTGTCAGCAATAAGCCTAAAAGCCTGCAGGGCGGGCCGCCGCTCGGCTCCGTTTCCCGGTGCAGCCTTGGTTTACTGCGGTCAGGACGGAGCTGCTCACCTTTCCCACGCCGGCTCCGTGTCAGGTGACCCGGTTCCGGTCGGAAAGGCGTGTAAACGTGGGACTCAAAGCTCCTGGAGATGTCGAGCGGGTGCAGCAGCATGTGAGAGGAAGTTTCCTGACTTGTCTCTGACTGCTCCAGACGATGCAGACGTCTCGGCGTGATCACATGGAATCGGTATTTCACACCAATCATGGCCGACGCGGAGGCATTCCCTCCACAGTCCGTTTATTTTTAGGCTGCCTCAGCGTCACATTATCACAGTAATATCGTCTCCACTTAAGTGGTTAGGCGGTGTTAAGCATTACTGTTGTTGCCATGGATACGAGGAGGATCAGTACACAATGGTTCGGGGACAGCGGTGGCGACAACGACAACAAATATAGAGACTAATGATTTATTAGCTAATAAATGAAGCAATAAACGCCTCAGTGGAGTTATTTGGAAGTTTTGGCTCGTTTACAACGATCAGCCACAACATTATGACCCAGGAATAGGAATGAAATGCACGCGTTATGAGCAGGGAGGCGATGAAAGCCGGAGAGAAAGACGCACAGATCAGCCTCATTTCTCCTCTCGACTCCTCAGGGAGACGTTACGAAAGAGAAAATGTGGTTGAAGGAGATCAAACCCTTCATTGTTCCTGTGTTTATTTACCTCCCCAATATCTGGTGTTGATCTTGTCCATACCAGGTGAACTCCCTGCAGCTGCATATTTGTGCACGTTGCCTTAGCTTAGCTTGTTTTGCTAGCTTCGAGGGCGCGTTCACACCTGCTGATAGATCTTTGCGTTGCATTTCTGTGTTTGGTTCAAAGTTCCCGTACATGCAAGGAAGGTTTGGGAACAGATACACTCTGCACTGAACTCATACCCACCACCTGAAACGCATGACAGATTTCTTAATATTTCTTCTTCTGTGGTGTTTATCCGCAGTTAAGAGCTCATAAAGTGGAAGCTAAGCCTCCTAACGTGACCCAAACCCAAACCAAAGGAGTAAATGCTCCGGAGTTCAAGTAAACCACTCCAAACACGCTTGGCATGGACGCAGCCTGACTCATCGCTTGGCTCTGCTAAAGTATGCTGAAGAAATCAAACTAGAAAGTATGACTACGACTTTCTCCTCCTCCTTCTTCTTCTTCTTCATCTGCACATGATCATCATGCATGTCCTGCTGCGTTTGGTAACCGTCCTCTCCTGGGGGATGGGGTGAAGGTTCAGGAGGGTTTCTCAACCAAACGCTCTGTCAGTAATCTGTGTTACCCAACCTCCCGTTCGTGGAGAAACCCCTGCAACACTCACTTTTGAACTGATAATGCGTCTAAAATCTCAAGGATGCACTCGTTAATCGGTGTGGAGCTGAGGAAAGAGAAGTCAGATGAGTCTTACGGGATGTTTCCGGATCGGGATCTGTGTAAACGCTGATACAAGGAAGTCCAAAACACGAGGAGTTCAAGCCGACTCCTGCTTGAGCTGCTGGACAGATGATGGATGATTCTTGTGGTTCTTGTGTCTAACAACCTGATTACACTGCAAACCTTCTGCAAACCGCAATCGTCCAATTGCACGAACGCATGAATGAATGTTTCCTAACATCAAGAAACACTCCTTCAGAAATAAATCACGGCTTCCAGAGAATTATGACTCACCCGTAATAAAAACCTTGGTCATACGTGTTGGGACACCCTCTAACGCTTAATGTTGACTATATAATCCAGAGTGACTCACGGGTTTCTTGACCTGGCATCTGATTTCCTCATAGAGCTCATCAAACATTTAAGACGAAGGCGGGGACTGATCATGGAGTGATGGATGAACCGTCCTGGTTTAGTCTACCTCGAACTTTTGATGCACCACGTCCATGTTTCTTGTAGCGTCTCTGCTGAGGACGTCCTGGAGCTTGGTCTCTATCAACTGATGTGCTTTGTTTGAGTTGTTGGGAAACTGTTAGATTCTCAAATTGTAGAAAATTTAATGGACTTCTAACTCGGTTTGACGTAAAATATTGTAACCTCAAGATCTGAGTCCAGATCTGGTCCTAAATGTCCTAGAGTTGGTCTCCTGTGTCTTCCTAAAGTCTGTCCTTGTCTTCTCCTAGAGTTGGTCTCCTGTGTCTTCCTAAAGTCTGTCCTTGTCTTCTCCTAGAGTTGGTCTCCTGTGTCTTCCTAAAGTCTGTCCTTGTCTTCCTTGTCTTCTCCTAGAGTTGGTCTCCTGTGTCTTCCTAAAGTCTGTCCTTGTCTTCCTTGTCTTCTCCTAGAGTTGGTCTCCTGTGTCTTCCTAAAGTCTGTCCTTGTCTTCCTTGTCTTCCTAACCGTCTCTGGAAGATGTTTCTCCTTGACGCTGTCTCCAGGAAACTTTTCTCTTCTTCTAAACGTTCAGTGTTTGTTGTTGCCACTAAGAAGATGTTGACGTTGTAGGGACGTGGTTTTGGTTGACACCAGATCAAAAGATACGATCAGACTCGCCTGAAGCCTGATTTCCATCCTATCACTGGATCTCCTGATACCGATAGCGCCATCCTTACGATGTTTGCTGATGAAAACCGTGTGATACGCTTAAAAGCTGCAGAGCAAGTGAGGAACGCCACCTGAACTCTGTCCTTTAAGCGGGGATCTGTTGCACGTCTTGTCACCAGTCACCTGTGGTTTCTGTGGAGTGGCACCAGCATTGAAGGAGTCGTCCGGGGTTTTCCCGTGGCGTGAATATCACTTTCCCAGCTCCGCTCTGGAAACGAGGGCTGACTTAACCTCTTTGTGGTTGAGCCTTTCAGGAGGAACAATGACTTTTACACCTGAGCCTTTGTCCCCGGATATTGAATTATCGAGGGACGGAAGAGAAACGAAGAGCTCTGAGAGAGAGAGAGAGATGGGAACAGAAAGAAGCAGAGATAGAGGAGGACAGCTGCGTTGGGGTGAATGTCAGCGGTGGATTTGAGAGCGTTTACATAAAGCCTCTCTGCTGCTGCTCTCTCTCTCTCTGGGGTGCGATATGCTGAATCTGGTATTCACGCCTGCTTCAGGTGTTGTCTTCTCACTCAGCGCCGAGCTAGGAATTTATAGCTGCTTCCCGTCGTGGCTCACCTAGAAGCTCACGCTGCGAAGAGGATAATTGAAAGAGAACATAACGACTTGAGGAGCACCAGGATGCATTCCAGGGGTTGTTTGACGGCGATGACTCTGACGAAGAGCCCAAACGCGTCGGCCTAATGAAGCTGCAGCTGCTGGAGTCTTGACCTTCCTCCTCCATGCAGCTTAGTTGCAGGTGGAGTTGCACAAGAAATACAATGGTTTATTAGAGCATGATGTTCGTTTGCACGTAGATTGCTGAGTCATGTTGCGAGCAGGAAGGGACTAGCAGTGATGGGGCAACGAGTCAAGGAGAAAAGAAACTCAGAGAGCGATGATTGGAGAGAAGAAGGAACCTTTTATTGCGAAGCTACGTGGAAGCGGCTGATGTTTATTTTCTCCATGTATTTACATAACGTAGAAATTCCTCTCCAGTGACGACGATGGCTCCTGCGACTTCTCTAAAGCTCCTGATCTTGTGTCGTTTGTGTCTCGTTGAGTTGCATTCAGCTCCAGAAACGTACACATCTCTGACATGTGACTCTGGCTCAAAATTAAATTTGGTCGATTGCAGTAAAAAAAGAAAAGAAGTCGGTCTGATTTTGGCGCTCGGCCTCAGTTTCGCAGCCCGACCAGAAGCTTCTGCCAAACATTTGGACCTGATCGCGGCTCTTTGTAGCGCCTGTGCACGGACGTTCGTGGAAAATCTGTGCACATGTTAACCCAGAAAAGTCTTAAATACCAAGAAGACGTTTTTACAGATGCAGATGTGCACCAATAAAATCAATAAACTCTCTATTGAACATTCATTTTTATAGATTCAGTGGTTCAGATTTTAATCCTGTCGTTTATCATATGGCAGCCGTTCTCCCTGCTCGTTCAGAATCAAATGTGCCATACCTGTGCATACCTTGAGCTTCTCCAGAGACGCTCTGAGGAGACATTACAAGTCAGAGATGAGCGATAGCGGTTGTTGGACAAGCGGAGGACGTGTGGTTGGTGTCTGTGCAGCAGATTCCAGCGTCTGATTGCAGGTGATTTCTGCGAGGAGGCAATAAAACCTGAACCAGATCTTATCTCCGTACATGCTGTGACTTTCCGAGCACTTTGTTTAGAGTCAAACAAATAAACTGTAGAAGGTCCAACATTCCCCGCTGGAGATGAAAAGTGGAGAAACAAACAAGCCCTCTTTCTTTTCTGTTATATCACCGTATCAGAGGACTAATGGATTTAAGGCGGGGTTTTTTTTTCCCCTCATACTTTCACGGCACGGATTTACTATGAGAGACTAATTCACAGAATTCCTCTCTGTCGCTGGAGGAGGAGGAGGAGGAGGAGGAGGAGGAGGCGCCGTGACCTGCAGCGACAGAAATAGCTTTTCACGCGTTTTGGTGTGGGAAAAGTGAACTGGGTCATTTCACCATTCTGCAGCTCAGTAATAAAGACCTGATTAGATTAGCTCAGACTAGATTTGCTGTCTGAACGAAGCCTCCTCGGGGGAGAGGGCTGGCACAGCGAGGCCTCCTTAGAGAGGAGGAGGTGGTGGCGGCGGCGGCGGGTGGAGGGGCTTGTGCTGTTAATAACGTGCTAAATTAACCATCCGAGCCGCTCTCTGCCGGGAGCGACATGTTTTATTCATGTCAATAGACTAACAGGTGTGACGTGACAGGTGTTGGTGCAGCTTTTGATTTTTCTTTCTTCTTCCTCTCACCACAACTCCAGAAAAGTTGTTAATTGGGTCTCAGTATATTTATATATATAAATATATATTTAACTATTCCCTGCTGCTGTGAGTTTTCAATTAAAGGCACATTCCTCTTGATTGTATTCCCTCTTTGGTTATACATTTAAAGTAACGCCACATATATTTTTTTACTGTAACACCATGATTTAAATCAGCCACAGGCTTTCAGAAGCTTTGTTGCTAACATTAACTTCTGATAAGTTAGAGAGCACTGAAAAAGAGCCAGGAGTAAACCTGTTAGAGGAAAGTTTCCTATTTTGATTAGTTGTTGTTAAAATGCAGAATGATTTTCACCTGACAACAAGTTTTGAAGCTCAGTGTAGCGTCTACGGCGGCCGCCATCTTGGTTCTGCCTAACTTCATAAAAGTGTATCTCTGTGAGCTTCACATCAGGGCTAATGAGTCTGTGCCCTGAACACAGATAGCTGCACAACATAAGCTGGATATTTAGTTTTAGAGCAGTTTTGAAGCTCAAGTGTGGCGTCTACAGTGGCGGCCATCTTGGATGACTCCACCTAACTCTAAGCTAGTTCAAAAATAAAGAAAGAGGTGGAGCTAAAGACAGCTAGCAACCCGTGAGGACTAACACCTGCCACTCAAAGCAGCCACGCCCCTTTTTTCTGCTGTAAATTTGAACCTTTTACATGACTCACGTTTGGTGGCAGCCTCTAGTGGACATTTGAGAAACTGCATTTTTTAAATCACTTTGCATCTTCTTTGCTTTTCTTTTGCCTCTTGTGCGACACTCAAAGTGTAAACACACTAATACTGTTTTCCAAACCCGACTACTACGGTTTATAAACCTATATTCAAATCTTGAGACATTTTAACGTGAAAGTCTACGGGGATCGATTCGCTTTGTTTGAGCCTCTAGTGGACATTTGAGGAACTGCAGTATTCCCAGTCAGTTCAAGTTTCCACAAGAAATAATTCCTCTAATTGTCCAGGTTGTGTATTTTATGAAGGACTTCCTCCTAAAAACTAATCAGAAAGAAAACTGACTCAGTTTTATAGCTATCCTCTAGTGGACGATAGAGGAACTACAGTTTGTGGCTTCAGCAGCTTCACCCTTAACAAAAAGATAAATGATGAAATTGCGACTTTCCGACGTACTCTGTCCTTCCTCTGGACAACCATGAGATGTTTTTTCAAAAAGATTTATTTCTTGACGTTCATCGAAGCTCAAATAATGTTAAAATCACCTGTTTGTGTCGGTCAGTCTCCACATGACGTCGTGCCTTCTCTTTTATTTCCATTGTTAGCTGTATTTTAACACATAACACCTCATTAACATCTCATTAAAACACTTACTACACCTAAAAACAAAGGCAGCATCTGTTTATCTCCAGGTCTTAGCTACGTTTAATATTTCTGCTTCCTTTGCATAATTGCGCGTCTCTTGGTTTAATTCTAGTCTAACTCAGAGTTCCTGCTAATGAATGAACCACAAACCTCTCCATAAAGACCGTGTGCATGTGTGATGAAACATAAAGTGACAGGACGTACGGTGCACCCTCGGCAGAGCTGTGTGTCGCCGGCGGCTGTTCCTGGTAATTTATTCATTGAACAGGTGAAGGCGCTGAGGAGCGGGCTGGTTCCTCCTCGCCTTAATGAAAACTCCAATCCCTCTTACTCCTGTAAATTGGTTAGGGGGTGTCAAGTGTCTCCCAGCCCGCCCTCACCCGCCGCCCTCCCTTCCCCCTGCCTCCCACTGTGAAAGCTCAACGTCTGTCGCACTCAGAGTCGACTTGTCCTTTGAGGACATGCAGACTGAACGCACACTTCAGGGTCTTTTTAAAACTGAGAACTGATCTTAAATGTCCTAAAGTTGGTCAAGTCCAGTAAATATTTCTAAAGTCCCTAACCCTCTCTGGAAGATGTTTCTCCAGGAAACTTCTTCTTTTAAACGTTCAGTGTTTGTTCTTGTTACCTGACTGATGATCAACTCCTACCACCTCACCAAACGTCCACATCACATCATTTACAAAATGTCTTTCTGACTGACTTCATTTTCCAGAGTAAACTTCTTCCACGCAGCGGACATGTTTAGTTTTGGTTCTCTTACTTCTCCTTCGATTTTTCTCCAGCCAACGAAGAGGAAGAAGACGTTTTGACGCTACACGGACATGGTTTTGGTTTTTGGCAGCCCTAAAAGAAATAACTAGAATAGATCAGGCTTGACTGAAGCCCTGTACAACATTTTAAAAATACCTACACCGATTGGGACATCCCTATTTAACAGCGTACGCACAGACTCCATCTCTCTGGAAGCAACAACGTTTAAAACTGATTACAAAGATTGATTTGGATAATTTCATCTCATTTTCACTGGTGGCAGAAGTCTGGCAGCTCGCTGGGCTCATAAATCACCGCTGTGTCATCCTCAGGTGATGGTCGACTGGGAGGCTTTCTCCTCAGGTGCCAGTCACGCATTTGGGATAATCAGCAATTGGAGCAAATATGAATCTTCTGGAGGTCCTGACAAAGTATACAGAGCTGGAGAGTTGGAGCTTAAACAGTCTCATCCTTTCTGCCTTTGATTTTAGTTTTCAGGTTAGTGCATGTCAGTGCTGCTAAGAAGAAGATCTAGTTGCTCTGACGAGGCCGAGCTTTGGATGCAGAAATATCTGTAGTTTGGTAAAAGTCAAGCAAAGTTGCAGAGAGTTTCTGCACAAACAGCTCGGAAACTAGAAGAAAAACATGTTCAGATTGATAGAAAATCTATTATTTACTTTTACTGCAAGAGTTTTATGCCTTTGGAATATTTTTATAAGATATTTTGGGGCATCACCGTGTTTTATTGATGCAGGACACCAGACGCCGTTACGTCTTCCTTCACATTCAGGTGGCTTTACCTTTTTAATAACGGAGGAGTTTGTTCGTTAAGTGGACGGGAGAAACGAGATCGGCACCTCCTAGCTCAGTAAACCTGTCTGAAAAACGACTACTTGATTCCTTTTTACCACTTTTGATCTACGTCGGTTCTGTAGATGCTCAAAATTTGGGAATCCGTGCACTTTAATTGGGTTGAGATGGGCTTTCTGCAGGTACAACAGGTCAGCTTGGATTTAAAGACTTTCATGCAAGTTTTTTTTTTGTAAGAATTTCACTACAATGCATAAGAACTTACTCTCTTTACTAAAGATTCTGCACTTTTCTTGGACCCTTTAGAAGACAAAGCTCAGTGTTCAACAATACTACAGTTTTCTAATTGTCCTCTGTTTGTAACATGAACTTCAGAAGTTGTGAACAAAAATCCGAGCGTTGGTGTAATTAATCTGCCAGAAAAGGATTTAGCTCTTCTTCATTCATTAGTTTTTGACGTGGCCTTGATTGTATAATGAGCTAAAAACCCTTCATCTCCACCCACGATGACCACAAAACATTCAGTTCTGGAGCAGCTTCTTTCGGAGGGCGTTAATTGCTTTCCCGGGAACACAGCCTGCTCGTTGCGGACGCACCCTGAAGCAACTGCAAGTACCAACAACCTGGTCTCATATCTGACCTGTGATGTTGTCTCTGCTGCATCCTTTCTAAACCAAAAAGAAAAAAAAAAGAACCATAAAATTACCTTTGAGGCACCATAAAGCACTTAAGCTGTGCAGCCTTTTGTTTCATGTTTCTGTCTTCCCCGTGCCTCTAATCTCTCCCAGCGCCACTTTGTAACCTCCCCTGTAATCTTCCCTGCAGCCTTCAGTCACTCTGAGTCACACTTGGGTCATGGGAACTCACAGCTGTTCGTCCGGCCCCATGCGGCTGACAGACAGCGAGCGCCGTCTCGGTTTGTTTGCTGATGCCCGGGAAAAAAAAAAAGAGGAAAAAAAATAGCACCTGAAACAATCCAGAGTTTTTAGTTTGTCGCCGAAGGAAAGGCGGAATCCGTCTCCTCTGGAAAGTAGGACATAGTGTGCAGACGTGCTGGGCCCCCACACAACATAGAACACTGTGCCTTAGCTCTAAAACCTGTAATTAATTGGATTAAGAGTAAAACATCAAGTGTCAAAAGATTGCACGGTTGATAGTTTTGCAGTTTTACTCTCCTGCGGTTATTTCCAGAACTAAATACAGCGTCTGGTCTCCGTCTACAAAGATGGATGAACTGTCCCTGGCGGCTGACGTTTTGAAGCTCAGCGCGGCTTCTCAGGCCTTTTGAGCTCTTATGAGGTGGAAGATTTTGTTGCTGTTGTTAGTGACTAAAGTAAATAAAAAATGCCACAAGTCAACCTGTGATTGAAACTTGACTTCATGAAGATAGATGAACATCACTCCGTAGGTTTGCTGACGTTTTAAAGCTCAGCGTGGCGTCTCAGGCCGTCTCCATCTTTTAAGGTCTTCTCATGTGAAAGATTTTGTTGCTGTTGTTAGCTACCAAAGTCAATAAAAAATGCCAGAAGTCCACGTGTGATTGAAACGTGACTGCACGTGTAGATAGATGAACATCACCCATAGGTCTCCTGAAGTTATGGAGCTCAGCGTGGCGTCTCCAGCCGTCTCCATCTTGACTGTTTTTACCTTTTTCACATGAAAGTCAATGAGGTTTGATTAACTTTTGGAGTCACTGCAGTTTTTGGGCACTTTGTTTGTTTGCCGCTCTAGACACTAGTCAGTTGATTGTCTTATTTTTCATTGGTGCTTTGCAGAGTTTTGCATCTGACTTTGACCTGCTCAGGCCACAAATTTACCCTACAAAGCTGATCTGGAGCCTCTCTGTTTAGGAACTGATTATGCTTCAGCATAGAACGATTCACAAGTGACTGATCTGGAAACTGGATTTAGTTTTTGTCTCTTTAACTACATACGTGATGATGAAACGAATCTGTCGAGTGAAATATGAATAAATGCGTTGGTGGGTTCCAGGTGATGTTTTTGTTGTTTGACAGAACATTGGTTGCACTTGTTAACTAGCTCCGGGCACATGCAGGCTAATCAGTGACAGCAGCGTGGGAACCAGACTTATTTTCCCACCGATTACTCACCTTCTGCGCTGAATATGTGTGTGTGTGTTTGTGCATGAAAGCACTTGTACGTGTGTGTGTCTGTTTATGAGTGACGGCGGCCTCGTATCATGAGTTTCTGTGTAAACTCCACATCGTCTTGAAGTGGGCACGGCTGACTTTCAGCTGGAGTGTTTGTGTGTTTCTGTGGTGAGTGTGCAGCGTGATAACCTCTGACCTCTCCTCTCTGTGTTTCAGCGGGCGTACACTGTGATAGTGGGTGCATGGCACAAGGACAACGGCACACAGAACAATGGTAAGGACCACTCCTCTCTAATGATGCATGAATGACGGCCTGCAGGTTACTACGGCTTTGACCTTTGACACTAATCCACACTGGTTGCTTTTAATCTCTAGAGATCAGGTCTACGTTGGACTGTTCACGCTGCCAGTTGTTGTGTTGATGTGTTGCTCTGCTCAGATTATTAGGATCTTCAAAAGCGAAGTTAAAGCACGTGGAGCTCCCCCTGGTGGCTGGCTGTGATATAGATTTGCTTGCAAGATAAAAGCAAGTTTTTCAAATATGGTTTCTTTATTTTCTGTAATATAATGGTGAAATACACCTATCTTTCAGCTGACAAGTTATTTAAGCCCAACGGGTGCAATGAGTAGCTTCTCATTTCTTCAACAACCATGTCTAAAGACACCTGATCCTGTGGTCGTCTGTTTGAGAAAACATCTAAGGAGATTGTAGAAACTACTAAAACTGGGTTAAGAACTGTCCAAGGCATTATTAGAAACTGGAAGGAGAGTGGAGAAGCACCGTCTTAGAGGAAGAGATGTGGTCAGAGATCAGCGATCACTTGAACGTTTGGTGAAATCAAATGGAAGAAAACCATCAGTAGAACTCAGGGCTATGTTTAATAGTGAAAGTAAGAACATTTCCACACGTACAAAGTGAAGGGAACTCAAGGGATTGGGACTGAACAGCTGTGTAGCCTTAAGAAAAGCACTAATCAGTGAGGATAACTGGAAATAAAGGCTTCTGTTTGCTAGGGAGCATAAAGATTGGACTCTGGAGCAATGGAAGAAGGTCATGTGGTCCAGATTGACCCTGTTCCAGAGTGATGGGGGCATCTAACTACCTGAACATGTGTCTCAAAGCACCCGGAGATAAACCTGCACGAGCACAGATAGAACATGCATGAACCTCTCAGAGAAAGGCCTGCAGCAGACTTGCGTGTTTTAGTGTCTTTATTGCCAATTTCCCACCTTGATATTGTGCAACATGTTTGAAGTTTCATAGAGTGTCAATGATTTATTCTCTGAGCAGCGAGAGTGTTTGGAGCAAATGTCAAAGAACTGAGATCGGTGGGGGGGGGGGGGGGGGGGGGGGGGGGGGGTGAGGAGCTTTGCATTGGAACGGTTGGTGCAAATGGAAAGATCGGACCTTTGGTGGCCTGGAATCCAGACTAACTCACCACGCTTAGACATTCCTGTGTGGAGGGAAGTCTCTCTGTTGGGAACTGATTCTGCTGCAGCAAAGATCTGCAGATGGTTTTAGGGCATCAAGGTTTCTTTCTTGTTTGCAACTGATGCTATAATCAAATGAACTCGCTCGGGAGGTCAAGTGACATGTCCCCGATTGGTTGGAGCGTTAGAAACTGTCCTCTGTTGCACTGGTTGACAGATGAGCCTAGCAGCCATCGGCTTGTTTTGTTTCTTTGTGAGGTTACACAACTAAATGAAGCAATTCCTACCAATCGACCAATGGCTTGATCCGTTTCTAAGCGTTGTTTCATCCTGTAGTCGTGGGTAACTGAGAATCCTACGGGACGTGTAATGGATGGAGGCGGTAAACGTCTGATTGGTGACCTTTAATGGCTGTTCTTTCTGCTCGAAGGCGCGCCGTCACATAGTTTTATCGCTGTGTCAGATAGGTGAGGAAAGAAGTGAGCGTGTCGCAGCATCCTGACTGAGCTTGGCATCGTTCGCCGTTACGTTGGGATAATCAGAGCGTGTCCTTCATGGGAAACACCCCCAGTCATCAGCGTTAACCGTGTGAATCACAGCCATGGATCTTCCTGACGGGCCGGTAAGCTTGAATCCCACCGGCCCTGGTCCCGGCACACGGAGCCGTATCCTGTTTATACACGCCCGTCTGATCTCACCTCTGTTTGGTTTGGTTTACCAACATCAGTGGGAGGAAGGAGGATGTAAATCTGTTTGATAAGGACTAGATGTCAGCTCTCTAGGTTGTTGATTTTACCACCAACGATGAAACCAAGCTTTTGGGCGGACGTATGCAGTAGCTCATGAACCAGAGGGTTAGCGGTTCAGTGCTCAGTACATGGGCCACAAGCCAAAGTTTCCTTGAGCTCTAACTTTCTCCTTCAGGTAAAAGCCTGCAGATATGTTCAGGATCAGTTCATCTCCTGCACAAGGTTTTCTGCTGAGGTCATTTCCTGTCACCTTCCTTGCATGAAACGACGAATCCATCAAGAAAAGATTGAAAATATTCACATCTTTCTGATCATTAATCACCTTTCAGATGTTTCCATATTCCCCTTCCACTCTGGTGCTTTCATATTGTCTGGACTAGTTAGTTTCAGGCGTACTGACACCTATACGCCCACGTCGGACTCGGCGAGCAGGCGTCGATGTGAAGCCAGACAGCTCAGCACATCCACTGAGATGAGATGGTTGACTAAAAATGAAAGGAATGGGAGACGTGTGCCATCGTCTGAGGCGGCTGAGCTGCCTGAGCACGTCTTTTTTCAGGAAGATGAAAAGTGAAAGGTCAGATGAGAGCGGCTGTTTGGTCGGTCCCCTCGTCCCCTCGTCCCCTCATCCTGGAGCCTCTATATTAAGCGAGAGCTCTGCCTCGTTAAAACATTAATTACCGACCACAGCCCTCCTTCTGTCCCCTTGCTGTCCTCTAATGTCTGTCTCCTAATTACCGTCCCAGCAGCTGTCCGGCTACCGCACGCCACTTCATTATCCTGGAGCTCTGCCGTGACAGGGCGCTGCCCCGGCCTGGACGGCAGCCCCGGCGGTGGGACGCTTTGGTCTCCGCTCGCACGACCACCTGTAGATGTGACGGTGTGATAGATGGAGGGATGCCTGATTTATCCTGAGCCGGGGGGGGAGGGCAATGACAAGCAGGCAGGCGGGAAATGCTGACGTCCCGACCACCGTGTCCCGTCTTGTAGACTTGGACGGAGTCTCTCTGCGTGAGCTCCAGTTTGAGCCTTGAGTCTGTCAGTGAGTCTGTCAGCAGCCAAGCGTCCTGTCAGAGAGAAACCTTACCTGTTAGCTCCCCTCGTGCTGGGAAAGCTAAAAATATTACTTTGAATGAGCAGAAACCGTCTCTGAGTGTGTTCCCACAGGTGTTGGGGCGCATCATTTACTTACTTACTTATTTATTTCCACCACACTTTGGGATTTCCTACATTTCTGGGTTTTGCTTACGTCAGAGAGCAGGCATGAACCTGCAGCAAGCATCCAGCTGTGCTCGTTACACGCGGGTGGAGCGAGCATTAGTGATACTGCAACCTAATTAAAGAGAGAGAGTTCTCATCCGTCCAGGTGTGCAGAGGAATCGGGGGACGTCCCAGCCGAGTATCGTTTTGCCCGAGAACCCGACCTGATTCCTCAGATTATGTGCCAGCGCACGTCCTGATTATCGCTCTCGTAGTTTCGCATGTGACGGCGCTTCACTGTACATAAACTGTGGCGAGGCATCTGCTGGGACAGGAAGATTTAGACGGCTCCAGATAATCAGAGATAAAAATGATTATAAGTTGTGCAAGTTTTTGCAGAATAGCACAAACGTGTTCTGTGGAGAACAATCTGAAACCTTTTAGCTCTGGAAGCTTTTGATTGAAGTCATGATAATAATCTTTGCAGGATTCGATCCTTGCCCTCAAACAGGCTCAAGTCGGTCACAATAGATGTTTTAAACTGACTGAGATCCACTTAAAGAAATCCCTCTGCATGCATTTGAATGCTAATTTGTTCTCCTGCTGAGAGCCGTAGCCTGGAAGCTAATCCGGCTTCCCCCCACTCACACATTTTATTTTTTATGGCGGGAGGTTGATCTGGAGTCTTTCCGTTGGGAACCGATTATGATCCTGCAAAGATTTGAGGTTGTTGCACTTTATTTATGTCAGAACATTTTCTCAAAAAACACGAGACGTTTATCCTGCATGCAAGCGTCCACTGGCAGATTTGATTTTGTTTAAAGCTTAAAGGCTCTGATTGGTTGGACGGAATCCAGACGCAGTGTTCTGTGCAGATGTGAGTCCAACTGCATCAGGTCTAATGATACCGCCGTCATGTCCATGCATTAAGAGCCAGGTGGTGATTAGCTTAGCTTAGCATAAAACGCTTAAAGGACGGATAAAGAGGACAAATTTCCCAGAGTGGATTTTATTTTATTTTTTCCACGCTAAAATCAGCCGGTGAGTTTTCTTAGAGGACGTGAAGTGAGTTTCCTGCCGGTGTGTGTGTGTGTGAACAGGTCTGGGCAGCAGGTTGGAGAGGCCTCAGGAAAAAAAAGAAAAAAAAAAAAGAAAAGAAGTCTCTGCAAAGGTTGTTTATGCTTCAGGAAGCCGCCGCCTGTTCAAAAACAAAACAGAAATGGCACGAGAGAAAAGAGAGGACGGAGCCGATGTTGACTCTGGTGGAGCGGGCGGATTGTTGGCTGCTGTGGGGTGGAGATGCACTGATATCAGGGTACCGTCCACACCGGAGCCTTTCACTCATCACATCCCCACAGTAGCAGCAGTAACTCATGTGTTTGTGTGCGCAACGGAGCCCCATTGTTGATCAAAGACGGTCATTTAGGCTCTGGAGCAGATGTAGCATCCTGTTCAGATGAATCCGCCTCTGAAAATAGTCCCCGATAATCACTTTGCTCTTGTGTTTTTTCGTTCTGGCTCTAAACTCGGTGGGTACTGGATCTGGATCTGTTAAAGGTGGGACTCAGGGTGGAGCGCTCCTTTTATATAAGATCGTAGGTGAGACGCAGGTCTTCAGTGATAAATGTGCTGTTCAGGGGGAACAAAGAGTTGCTTGTTAACCTCTTAAATATTTGGTTTTTGTTTTTTCTTTCTGATTTCTGTTATCTTTGCCGAAGAAGAATCTTTCTCGTGCGTTGTAGTGACGGCTTTGGGAAGATTTATGTTTCCCTGTAATGGGTCAATTAAGGGATTTTGAAAACCCAAAACCTTATATGTTTGCTTAAAAACTGCAGTAGTCAGCTGTTTACTGAGGAATCAAAGTATTTATGAGCTTTACTTCTGCTGTTACAGGCTTGGAGCTGAGAAAGCATCTAGAGACGAACTAACAAGTTGTTGGTTTTGGTCTTTTTGTGGAATTTATCGACAGTAACAACAACTTAACGTACTTAAGGAATATGAAAAAGCAGAAGTTCACATGTCTGCCCTAAAAAGTCCCGCTTTACGCCCTGAAAAGTCAAAGTTTTTAGTCTATGGAAAAGTAAATTGGTTATAAGCTCACGCAGCGAGCAGCGATCCAGGTTGACGTCAGCGGTGAGAATGAGGTGATTTGCATCTTCACTGGTGGGAACAGTGTCTTTGCTTCTGCTGCAGTGAAAGAAGATTTACGATAAAGTTTTGGCAATCACAGGACAGGAGCATTTCAGACTTGATTAAGTGCGTTTTCTATGTGCCTTATAATTTTCATAACGCTACCGTTTCCAACTCCGAGCAGGTCGGGACACGTCGCCGGAGAGATGAGAGGACCCGTTGGTCATTTGAGCCTCTTATAAATATTTCTGAAATGATTGGTTGCTCTCAGTCGCCTCCAGAAAAGAGAGAGCAGTGATTTTTTTTTTTTCCTCCATTGACAAAGCACCAAAGACAAGTTGCCTCGCAAAACAAAGCAACTCCTTGACAACCGGGTCACCTGGATCTGAATCTCTGCAGCATGTGAGAGTGATGTTCTGGCACCGTTTCTGCTTCCAGGTGTTCACATGAAGTCATTTCATCCACTGGTAGCACCTGGTTGACAAAGCGTGTGATGATGTGGAAGGTTACAGGAGATTTATAAGAGTCTAAGCTAATGAGTAGGTGTGTTTACGATGAGTGAGACTTACTTTCACTTTGGAAAAAAACAACCTTTTCAGGGTTATGATCCACATGGTAAAGAAACTTGAGGTAACTTGTGTAACCCTGGTTCTCTGACTGAAACTCACTCGTTCTTCTCAGAGAACCGAGGTTACACAAGTAACCTAAAGGTCTCTTTCTTAGCATTGCTTTGCTATGAAAGATCCTGGACGACGGGCCAACTTCCACACCCACAACTTTTTCTGTGGCGTGTACTTGGTCTGGATTTCTCCATTGGGATCCGTTTTCACTCCTGCAAAGATCTTCTGAGCCAATCAAAACCTTCGGAGGGGTTCAGAGCGCCTCGGAGTTGAATTTGCATCCAGTTTCCTGCAGAGTTATCTTTTCTTTGTATCGGTTGAGGCTGAGTCTCGCTCCGTCCAGCTGTAGTGGGAATAAACTGACAGACTTCAGTGCAGGTCAGAGTTCCCCTCGTACAAAGCGCTGAAGTTGCATTGCAGCTTGTTGCATGTTCCTTGACAATCGTCCCATTTTGCTCTTGGCGCCATCAGCTGCTCAGATCTGAAGCCCCTCGCTGTTTATATAAGCTGGTTTTAAATGGCCCTCTCTCTCCTGCTCTCCCTGGTAACAACAGCCTCTCTTAGCGTGTCTCCTCTTCTACAGAGAAGGGGGAGCTCATGATTGGTTTATATTTTTATATCTAATTGCTGGAGATGAACAGCAGTGAGTGTGTGTGTCGGGGTGTTTCAGGTGGTGGGTGTGGGACTGAAATCTGTGGCAGTGTGTTAACTCTCAGCGAGGCTCTGCAAACCAGGACAGTGTGAAAATGGATTTTTAGGTTTTTAACTTCTGCAAACAATCTTAAAATTGCACAAACTTCTACGTGTGTGTGTGTGCAGATGCACAGGACACAATAAAACATAACACAAAGTTTATTCCAATTAATGTTAGTTAATGTTTCTGCTGTAAAAATAAGACGATGAGACAAGATCAGAGACTAGCCTGCAGTCCAAGCCTTTCACTGTGAATTCATTTTCATTTTTAGTTTCGTTTTGACACAGTTTGTTGTCTGGCTGCACATTTTTTTCTTAATGCACAGTAAAATAGCAATAAAATGCACTTTTGCTAATTTCACTTTTGGGTTTTGCCACCACAGCCTGACTTGGTTCGCTGGGACCATTAGCTTATGGTGGCTAATGCTAGCTAACGTCCCCAAGTCAGTTCACTATCTTAACGAACGTCTTCCGCTCTCCTGCTTCTATTGTTGTGGTTGTAACTTGACGCAGACTCTTTTAATCACTGAATGTTTGCGACTGCACACAAAGTTAGTAGGAATACGAGAGGATGCAAGTTTTTCTGGTGACGATTCCTTTGCAAGAGTTGCACAAACGGATCTTATTTAAGATGCAGAGACAGAGAGGAAATGAGATCCAAAGGCATGGCTGAGAGACATTTTACATACCGTCACTGTTTGTTGTAAATCATGCATCTCCAGATTTGGTGATTCCAAGTTTTCCAGCCTTTTGGATTATTTGAATATTGCACAAATCTCATTTTATGGTTTTTTGAAGGTAGATTAAACCAATGTAAGTCTTGTTGGAAAATGTCAGACGATGGTTGAGCTGTTTCTGTTGAAGACGAGTCCTTCTATCCAGCTCTGTCTTGTCACCCTCCCATTCTAAAGCAAAATCCTGCTGGGTCATGATGCTTCTGTTCCTTGAGAACAAGCTAAAGGGCCTTTCCTATGTCGCCCTTCCTCGCCTGTTCCCCGTCTCTTATTATTTCCGGCCTGGCTCCGATGAAGTCGAGGCTGGATATCCTGAGAGGTGGAGGTGGCGGTGGAGGAGGGGGTGGGGACAGAAAAGCATTTCACCGTGCAGGAAAACTGAAAAAGCTTTTTCGGTTATCAAGCCCTCGCAGACCTCGCTCCCGCTGCCTCTGTTTGTGCTTTCTTAATTTTCCCATTCTTTCCCTCTTTTCCTCTCCCCTTTTCTTTCTTCCTCCAAAATTCTTGATGTGAGTTTAAATCTTTCCCTCTGATCTGTGGTAACAACAGGCATTCCTCGAAGCCTGCTGATTGTCTAATCTCACCAAACACCACATTGGAGGGTCAGATCCTAAAACCGGATTCACCCCTGTCCCCTGGAATGCCATTCAGAAGTTTTGTTGTTCAGCCTCCTTGTTCTAATTGACCCCAAATACCATTCGAGCGCTGTTTCCTTTAGGGATCTTCCTGCAGAGTTGAACATGTAGTTGATTATTCAGTTGACTCGTTGCCCCTTCAGCGTTAGTCAAATTATGCATTGGTAGCCATAGCTAGAAATGCATGGCATGCACTAACCTGTATGGAGTGCATGGGGCTGTTCCAAGGGTGGTACTGGAATGGGAGTACATCACAAGACAACTTATAGATATTAGTGGTAGAGCTGGATTTAAGTCAGTCTTCTTTTGAAAGAGCTAAAAGTCCAGGATATATGCAATGTCCTGCACCTCCTCATGAGAAATCTGGTTTTGTCTTGTTTTTGATCTCCCTCAAATGTGGACTTGTTGCCTCTCATTAGAAATCTTGCAAGATCTTGTGTTTTGCATGACTAGTCTCATGAAATTTCCAACGAGAGGCAACAAATCCACTTGAGATTGAGATCCAGAACACGACAGAAGCTCCAACTCTGAGGGCATCGATTGATTTCACAAAGCATGACGACAGAGAGGAGCTGCACAAAAGCAAAGGAATTAAAAGATTGTGGAGATGCCACAAATCTGTGGAAGCAAACGACAACATTATCTGAGTGACAATCTCTTTCGTAACTAAGCTAAATTGTTTTGAAACCGAAATAAGAAAATGATTTGGAATTAAATGCGAAAGCGATACCCAGCTCTTGTTAATTGTACATTTAGGAGTAATTAATTTAAGTCATGTCTATCAGAGAGCTTATAGTTTATTGTTAGAAATAACTGCAAACAAAAGCTGGAGTTCTTCTTTAAGGAAAGTCGCATTTTTACGCAGATGACACCCAATTATATTTATCTATCGAACCACTTCTAACGTTTTTACCTGTTACATATTTTCCTTTTTGCTCAGATGAAGAGCTGCTGATCGATCGCAGCATCCACAAAGGGATGAGCAATCCAGGGGAGGAGAGGCACACGGTCACGTACAAAGGCCCGAACGCCATAATTGAGTACAACGTCCGTGTGCGCTGCGACGAAAATTACTACGGCACCAAATGCAACAAAGTCTGCAGACCCCGCAACGACTACTTCGGACATTACGTGTGCGACCAGCTCGGAAACCAGGAGTGCATGGAGGGCTGGACGGGGCGGAACTGCAAAACAGGTGAGGGGAGGACGTTCTGCAGACACGTGTAATAGTTTAAAAAGTTGTGAAATGTGCAGCACGGAGAAGTCTTTGAAATGAAATAGACAATTAAAATACGTAGCGTAGTCACCCAGTAATAACCACCACACATCAAAACTCTCACCGTCCTACTTCCTTACTGCTCCTTCCGGAAGAAGCTCGGAAGTTCATGGAAGTTCATGTCAAGTGTCACTTTCCAAGAATCCGAGGAATGTTTGGAAACTCCTGTCACTGCTGAGGGCACCACTCCACTCTCTTTGACGCCCACTTTTGCCATCGCGCAGCAAAAGACACACAGACGAGGAAAACACAGGAAATTAGACTTTAATGACTGAAAAAACAAAGTGCCAGGCAACGGCCCAGAGGATATTATGTGCTTTAATTATGATGATTTCAATGTTTTTTTTTTGTTTTTTTCTGACAGCCATCTGCAAACAAGGATGCAGCCCCTTGCATGGGACGTGCAGCGTGCCGGGGAATTGCACGTGAGTTGCCTCTTGTTCAGATTTTGTCGCTGTCAAGTGATGTAAAATACGATCTTGTTTGGATGGAAACCCCCCCGTAAAGGCTTAATGAGGATAACAGTGGTGACACAACGGACTGATGAGGGACTGGGGGGTGGGGGGTTGTTGATAACATACCAAGCAGCCTCTCTACCTCCCCCCCCATCCCTCCACCTCAATCCCTCAGCTCCACTCTGATCCAGAAGCCATTGTTCTGCTTCCTGTTCTAAAGCTTGCCCGCACACAGGGAACCAGATCCTCCCCCATACCCCTCCCCTCTCTCTCTCTCTGACTCCCCCTTTCCAGTGTCTGCAGCCCACATCACCTCTTCCTATCCTGGACATTGTTATGGCTGGCACTTGCCTGTGAGGAAGTGTGGATTCCTCCCGAGGAGCTGTAGACAACATGCAGGGAGGAAGAGAGAGCGGGTGCATGGAGGGGTGAATCCACTTGAACTGATACCCCTATATAGTCAACAATAGTTAAATACCTCATTTAATACACAAACACCAATGTCTGCGAAGCTTCTTAGTCATCCAGGTCACATCCAAAACAAATAAAGCTGAAACAATAGCAACTGGAGATTCTTGAAGATGTTTCATCCAAGTCTTCAGTTCTGAAGGACTTATGGAGGAGTTAGGGTTAGGGTTGCCCACCAGAAACTCACAGGATTAAAGTCTGTAACAACCTGTAGCTGCAGTCTTGCACCGTAGCAACTCATCAGTGTCTATAGACTCCAGACTCCAGGTGTGAACGGGTGTGAAACTTGGTTAGACGACATATTGTTGGGTTTCTTGGAGATTTTTCATCCATGTCTTCAGTTCTGAAGGACTTATGGAGGAGTTAGGGTTAGGGGTGCCAACCTGAAACTCACAGGATTAAAGTCTGTAACAACCTGTAGCTGCAGTCTTGCACCATAGCAACCCATCATTGTCCAGAGACTGAAGGTGTGAACAGGTGTGAACTTAGCTGAAAATTGGATAGACGACATGTGCGGTTGAATTAATGACAAAATACTTCCCCAGTGAACGGTAGCATGGCCATCCCTTAATATGAAGAGACTTCAGACTCAAGGTGTGAACAGGCGTGAAACTTGTATAGACGACATATTGTATCCAAATACAGTTTTCCATCCATTTACAAACAGTTTTAACATGTGTCCCGTAAAAAAAAGGATCTGATTGTTTATAATAAACAAGTTGAAACCGGGGGCAACTGGACTTTCTCTAAGATGTTTCGCCAACTCATGCCACGTCTTCAGGAAACCCTACCAGTCTAGTTTCTCCTTGATTCAACTTGTTTTTTGGACAAACTGAACCATGACCTGGATGACTGAGAACCGTCACAGACATATCTAGTGATTAACAGGCTCTAGATGTTCCTAATTAAGCTCCTCTAATCATTTAGAACTGAAGACTTGGATGGAACATCTTCAAGAAACCCAAACAGTCTGGTTTCCTTCGCTTCAGTTTTGTTTGTTTGGTTAAAATACTTCTTTCACATCGGCTGGTTCAAACTGTGATTGTTACCTAATTAGTTTCTTCTTTTCTTGCTAGTGACAAACACATTTTTCACCAAATTTCAGGTTTTATCTTCTGCATTAAGTAATGTCTTCCAAACCAAAAAAAAAAGCATCATAATTAATGATAAAGAGACTTTATAAGCTCGGCTTAGGCGCCCAGAAAAGATCAATGCAGCCTTTGTGTCCTGTTTCTGCACCGACGCGTCATCATCGTTCTGAAATTGTGTCATCAAAAGTCTCGTCGGAAACTAGTCAGCTGTTTCTGGTGCTGAGCAACAGCAACAACTGAGCGTGTCCGAGGACACAGGAGAGAGTTTTCTGTGCTTTTCCGGAGCGCCAAGACGAGGAAATACATCTTAAGATCAATTGCTGTTGTTGCTGTCTGCGTCGCTGTGAGCTGGGGTTACGTAGATCACGTTTAATCTCTCGTACTTTGCTGTAAATATTGTTTTAGTTGGTACCTGAAGAGAAAACTCTGGAGAGAAACTCTTTGCGTCGTACTCTGTCGTCCTTTAACAAAACTTCCAGACAGACAGATGCAGCATGCTAAAGTCAGGGCAGGCGTAACTTCTCGTGCGTCATCTCCTGACTCCTCTCACAAGAGTCAGACAAGCTTTTAAATTGTGTTTATGCACAATAGTCGCACACAGGGCTGTGAAGTGGCCGTACGTCGGGGTTTTGAGCGTTTAAAGGCTAATTTAAGGCAGAGCAGGCGTCATAGCAGCTATGTGAACAGGAGAGGAGGCAATTTAGATTTGATTACATGTGGAACTGAAGCGTGCATTTAGAAACAGTGGACGACGAGCTTTAAAAAGCCAAACACGCCGTGCCAGGCGTTGGCAGGAGGAGGGGAGGGAGGTTAAGGTTTTGCACCGAGGCAGGTTTGATTTACTCCCCTTCAAAAAAAAAAAACATTTCTCATTGAAAATGGCCAGAGGATTGGAGGAGCGAGGAACACCCTGGAATGTGCCTCGACATGCGCCTCAGAGCCTCATCTCAACCAGAAACTCATCCAGCTCTGCTCAGGAAGAGAAAGAGAAAGAGAGGAGAGCAGCGCGTTAAAGCAAACACATCGTCATGACCTCGTGCTTCAGCTTTGACGTATTTACTGTAACTGTGCACAATCCTGCCACCGAGACGTGAGCGACGCACTTTTAGATTCTTTTATATAAATAAGAGACGAAAACATTTCTTTAATACGATTCGTGCATCTTTCGACAAACATTAAAAGTTCAAATCGGTCTGTTGTCATGGAGACGGCCGAGACGGTCAACACGCGGGTATCAAACTTCATTTACGAGGCTTTCAGCGGCTCGGAGGAGTCGGTCGGTGTCAGATGAGAACTGATTGAAAGCAGCAGGGCTCATAATTAATCTGTCAGACGAGCGGGATCCTCTCAGACCGAACGAGAAACGACTTCAAGTGTCAAACATGAATCAGGTTTAAAATCTGAGCAGAGTGAAGGGTTAAAGTCACAGAGAGAGAGAGAGGAGTCTGGCAGAGGGAAAGTAAAAATGTGTGTTTGGTCTCTTGTTTCTTACACACAGCAGATTCACAACCTACGCTCCCTCATGTGACACTACTCAACACGTAGCTAGGCAACAGCAGGAGAAGTCCGTCCGCTGGATTTGGGCGCGAGACTTTGCCTGTAAATGATTCCACACACAACCCCCCCAGCTCCTCCTCCCTCTACCTCCACCTCTGCTGCCCAGTCCCGGGCCCGTAGGTGTGGTTCGCGGGCAGCCGGTGGTATTTTTGGGCCCCGGGCCGGCCCCTTCCATTGATGGGACTGGCGACCGGCGCTTATGGGTAATGCCACCCTTCGCCTTGTGGCCGCCTGAAACGGTTCCCCCGCTCTCCCACACTGCAGCCAGACAGACTGTCCACGCTGCAGGGCTGCTGACAGTGTGCAGGGCACCGCTGCAGACCGCAGGGCCGGACGCCACCGCATGCAGTAGTAAACAATGCACAGAACTGAGCGGCGAGCGCCAGCGCAGCGGAGTGGCTGCACGGCCATGAAGCTTTCTGTGAAGGTTTCAGCTAAACCAGAAGCCCTGCTGCGTGTTTATGACGTGAACCTATGAAAACCAGTCATCTACTCCACTAGAACAGATTATAAATGATTGATAATGTTCTTTCATTTTGCACAAACTCAACCTCATTTAAACATTTAAACATTTAGAAACAAACCCAGAGTTGTGCTTTAAAGACATTTGATGTCACATGTTCTCTGTTTTTAGATTAAATTAAAGAAATAAGTCCTCAAATGTTAACTTAAACTTACTTCAACCTAAAAGTGTCCTAAAATATCTATGACCGTGTGAATAACATCTAAAGCATCTTGCTCCAGTTCAGTGTTCTGCTGGGAAACTTCTGGACCTGGCTTCATTCATTGGTGTGGATGTTACTTAGACATGTAGCACCCACCTAGACCAGACCAGGCACCCCCACCCCATAGCAATGACACTCCTTGATGGCAGCAGCCATCCCCAGCAGGATGCAGCCACAAAAACACTTTAGGAAGAAGAACAGCACAAGGTGTTGACCTGGCCTCCACATTCACTAGATCCCAAACTGATCAAGTATCTGTGGGATGATCCACAGAGGCCCCTCCCCTCAAAGACCCCCCACTAACAACAGGACACCCTCAGAAGGTAGAGGTGGTCATAATGTTATGCCAGAACCAGATTATCCACCAGACACTTGATGCTTTTGTTACTACAGAGCAGTATATCACCACCGCTGTTTTGGTCGGAGACTGGAGAAAGAATGGGGGCGGGAGGGGGGCAGAGAGCGAGATGGGATGCTCCCCTAAAATAGCTCCGGCGCAGAAATGACAGGACAGGTGGGGCAAGGTTACCGCTGGCCTTGGAATAACAGAGTGCTGCCATAAACCAACAGATTAGCTAACCCTGCGCTGGCCTCCCCCCTCCGAGACGACCGGCCCTCGTTCCACAAAACCCAACGCTCATTCCAAGTTTGACCTCAAGCTCAGCGCACGACACAGGAAGAGGGCTGAGAGACGACACACGACATGTGTGTGAGGACGGGAGGGAAAAGTCTCCTCAGGACGCTTTTAACTGGTTTATAATCACGCACTGCGCTTTAAACGTGAGAAATAGTTTAATTATGTTAATTTAAATTAAAAAACGGACAAAACGAGCAGTTTGAAGACGTACCGGGAGCTTACGTTGAGATATTCATGGACCTGTTTCACTGTTTTTGCGTTTTTAGATCAGAAACTTTTGTGCAGGGGCTCAGTTTAATAAATGCATATGGACACATGGAAGCGACTGCACATGATCAGCCTGAGCCTTTCTGCTCAACATGTGGCCTTCACTTTCACATCTTTGTTTTTATTTGCCATATTTTCCAGGCAGCACACGTCTCCACTCAAACCTTTCTTCTGTTTGTTTTATTATCTCCGTCTAATCATCGGTTTCTGTCCTGATTATGATGCACGGAGCTGCAGATGAGAGCACGTTCTCTCTGACGGGATTCAGCAGAATAATAATTATAATAATAATCCAGTTTTAGTTGTGGGATTATCTCGTCAATTACAACGGAACAGAAAAGACAAAAAGATGAAAGGAAGTAAAAGGAGAAGTTAAAGAAAGAGAGAGGACAAAGAGAGTTTGAACAAAAGAAGGAAAGAAGAGAAGAGGGGAGGAAATCTGCTGCTGCCACTGTGTTACCCCTCCCTCCCCCTCCCTCCCCCCTGCCCTCTGTGTCTAACAGTGCATTTGCTGCTGCTTGTGTTGCAGGTGTAACTACGGCTGGCAGGGTCCGCTCTGTGACGAGTGCGTGCCATACCCCGGCTGTGTTCACGGCACCTGTAACCAGCCCTGGCAGTGCAAATGTGAGAAGAACTGGGGAGGCCTGCTGTGTGACAAAGGTCAGTGCCCCGGGGGAGTGAGGGGGGGGGGGGGGGGGGGGGCTCTAAATGAAGGACGCTACAGAAAGAACAAAGTCAGCTGTGTGTTTTTACATCAACCTCCGTTCGTGTGCACAGATCTGAACTACTGCGGCACCAACCGGCCCTGCAAGAACGGAGGCACGTGCATGAACACGGAGCCGGACGAGTACAACTGCGCCTGCCCCGACGGCTACTCCGGGAAGAACTGTGAGATCGGTGAGTGTGGAAGCCAAACCCTAACCTCCCACCACCCACCCTGAGAAACAGAACAGATGATTTAATATAAGGTTTTATGTCCCAGCGGAGCACGCCTGCGTGTCCAACCCCTGCGCCAACGGAGGGACGTGCCATGAGGTCCCGTCAGGGTTTGAGTGTCAGTGTCCTCCTGGCTGGTCTGGGCCCACCTGCGCCAAAGGTGAGAAACCTTTAGTTAGCTTCTATCTAATGAGCTGCTTAGTCTCTTAACTGATCAGCCACAACATTGTGACCACAGACAGGAGAAGAATAAATAACATCGACCATCTGGGAAACTTCTGGGGCCTCATGTACGAAAGTTGCGTACGTACAAAAACGTTCCGTACATACTCGCTTATGTAAAAGTTCATGAGGCCCCTGGAACTGGCTTCATTCATTGGTGTGGATGTTACTTAGACATGTAGCACCCACCTAGACCAGACCAGGCACCCCCACCCCATAGCAATGACACTCCTTGATGGCAGCAGCCATCCCCAGCAGGATGCAGCCACAAAAACACTTTAGGAAGAAGAACAGCACAAGGTGTTGACCTGGCCTCCACATTCACTAGATCCCAAACTGATCAAGTATCTGTGGGATGATCCACAGAGGCCCCTCCCCTCAAAGGCCTCCAAACTATTACTAACATGATATATTTTGGTTTAAAGCATCCATTCGTTGCATTAAGTCTCAAACAGGACACAGTAGGACACATGAACCTGGAGCTAAATGTTGAGTTTTTCTTGTTTTCTCAATTTCAGGTAAATAATAAAGTGAAGACTGATTCGTTTTCCAGATGGGACTAGAGCACATAGTAAACTACAGAGAGGGGTATTTATTTACTTGTTATGTGACTGGGCTTGGTTTCAGACACGGATGAATGTGCGTCCAGCCCCTGCGCTCAGGGCGGGACCTGCATCGACAGGGAGAACGGCTTCGAATGCCTGTGTCCTCCACAGTGGACAGGAAAGACCTGCCAGATAGGTGAGCTCCCCTCTCTCCCTCTCTCTTCACTGATTGATGCAGATCAGATCAAACCGAGGCGATGCCAGAGCACAGGGACGTGTTTGTTTGTTTACCCCCGCCGTGCCGTTTAAGCCGCGGTCGCATTATTCCGGGAGGGCCGCTCATTTTAACTGCTGTTTGTGTGTACGCCACTAGCTGGGTATCATCTGCAACTTGAGCCAGGTGACTTGAGTAAAGCTAAAAATAACCCCAGCCCTGCCAACTGCTAGCCTTGGGACCAAATATACTCCAGCGGGGGGTTATCTTTGGCTCCAGACTGGGCGTGACAGAGGAGTATGTACGCTACGGTGAGGCGACGCCCCGGGCATAGCGGAGCCCTCGTCCCGTTTCCACTGCAGCCAGGAAACACTTTATAACCTGTAAACATGCGCAGGGATCGGCTTGTGTTACGGCTCCTCTTATTCTCCTGGAGCTTCTCCTTTCAGGGAGCAGGGTGGTACCTGTGGGAGAACGGGATGAAGGGGCGGTGGCGGCGGTAGAGGGGGAGGCTGGGTTTTTGGGAAAGGGCTCAGGGTGTTTAGTTTCAGCCGGCCAACAGGTGCCGCTTACCTCCTGGGAGTAGTATTAATGCACTGTGTTGGTTTATAGCGGGCGAGGCGGCGTGGCGGGCGCGGTGAGCGCCGCCTCTGAAACTGACCACTTGGAATGCTGCAGGTTGGCCTTCAGGGAATGCAACAGAGAGACGCTAACCCACAGGGAGGGGGCGGGCGGGTGAGGCGGCTGCGGAGAAAATAAAACCTCTTCAGACGTGAACTTCAAGCTGCAAATGTTCTGGCAATTTTACAAAAGGACCCCGAGTCGCTCGGGTCACCGGAGCCCGAGGAGAGCGAGACTAGATGTACCGTGTCATGTCATTCAATCCAGTCACTGGAGCTAGGAGGCTTAACACGTTTAAAGGTGCCACTAAATGTTCCACCCGTTCAATAAAACGTCTGTATGTCTGCGTGCTGATACGTGTAATGACCCGTTTAGAAAGTCTGCTTTTGTTTCGTTGGTTTTAATAATGTTTGAAAGATCAGAGCGACGGCCAAGTCCTGATGATGCTCCAGAATAAAAAGGCTTTGATTTACAGAAGTCACGTGTTACACAAGTGATGCAACACGTTCTGTAGTGACTAGTTTATAAGTGTGAAAGGGATTTAAATGTTCCACCCGTATGACGTAGGTCCATCATTAGATGTTCTTCTTCTTCTTCTTCTGGTTTAATGGTGACTAACGTCAAAGCTGCCAACAAAACAAAGAGAAGAAGAAGAATGAGATCTGAGAAACATCTTCCAGAGAGACTCTAGGAGAAGACAAGGAAGACAAGGACAGACTTTAGGAAGACACAGGAGACCAACTCTAGGACATTTAAGACCAGATCAGGGGTAAAACTTGATGGGGACATTAAAGAGTCCGAGCTCAGAGGACACCTGATCGTCTCTGTTGTGTTTTTCCTGTCCTGTGATGAGGCAGCTGCTCTTGGTGACGGGGCTTTTCATTCGTTCTCTCTTCGCAGACGTTAATGAGTGTGAGGTGAAGCCTTGCCTCAAAGCTTTCTCTTGCAAAAACTTGATTGGTGGATATCACTGTGCCTGCTATCGTGGATGGGTGGGCCAGAACTGTGACATCAGTTAGTATGACTCCAGTAAATCCCTGGTCTCCGGCCTCTTTCCAAGCCTCTTGTAGCACGTGGAGCTGAAACCCAGACACCTTTGCTGAGCCAGCCTCTGCTCCCACAACGTAACCTCAGAATGATGTGAATCACTTGTTAGCATTAGACGACTTCAGCTGTCGTGCAGCTTTGACGGCTAATGGAGAACACAATCCTTTTATACGTCGACACAGTCAGCACTTAGTTATCAGATTAAACAAACGGAGACATGTCCCAACAGTCCCACGGGCCTCAGATTGAATGAAGTGTCTTCCATTACCATTAAACTGATTTGTTTTTGCAGAATAATTGAAATATACTGTTTCTCCCACGGGGTTTTGTTAGCATGCTAACATGCTAATGGCACCATTTCCCCTCAGTGGAGCTGTGTTAGCTTCCTCTGATTGTCCCAGTTGTTTTATTGGAGCCCCATGTGGCTTTGACAGCATGCTAACAGATACTGTAGCTCTAATGCTAACAGCTAAAATATGTGTTCAGCCTTTACAATCCAGTGCAGACGTTTAAAATAAATAAATCAAAGAGCCGTCTGTAGGTGTAACAGAGGAGCAGCTGGTCAGTCAGAGGTGCTGGGCTTTAGCTTCCATTCAGTCTCTTTCATACCTCTCTGATGGCTGTTCACGCCTGCCGCTCGCCGGCTAACTCTTCAGGGCTTTGACACTAAAACTTCTCTCCAACCCTACGTCTGAATTCTTTAGCGGTAGCGTTTCCCTCTGCAGCTCTGAACCTGCACCCCTTCCAGACACGGATCCCTTTGCTTCTGTCCCGTCGACCACTTTTCCTCCTGTAGCAGCTGCATGCACGTAAAAGCCTCGATGCATGACGCGCCTCCTTCCCTCCATCATCATCATAGAGCTCAGTTTAACGTCTGACGTTGTCTCTGCAGATGTGAACAGCTGCCACGGACAGTGTCAGAACGGAGGGACCTGCAAGGTGAGCTTTCACCGACTCTGAGGTCTTTGCTTTTTACCGTGAATGATGTGATAATTGAGTGAGAACGTGATTATTACGGATCATCAAAGCGACTGTCAGAACATTAAAGGATGTGCTCTGGGGTGTTATGTCTCTAAAACACTGGTTACCAACTCACAGCACCTGGAAGACTTCCTTTCACTTTTTAATGTGAATAAAATGATAGCAACTGTTATTGTTCCCTGAATTATGCTTTTATATCATGATACATCAAAGATAAATCAAACCTAATTAACTTTTATTTTTTTAATAATTTTCTTGATGTTTATGTTTTTTAAAGATCAAAATCCAAAGATACAAACGCAACCAATCACCATTTAAGTAGCTCAAATTATGAATTAACGTCCAGTATATTAAATCAGTTTATTGATTGCCTGTGTTCAGATTGAAGGTAGCAGCCGCCGCCACGCGCTGGGTGGTATCTGAATGAACAGCTGACGCTCTGACAGTTTGATTATCTGCCTTGAAGTCTTTGCTAACTTCTTCTCGTCTGCGTCCCAGGAGGCGCCCCGAGGCTACCACTGTGTTTGCCAGCCGGGGTTCACTGGTCGGCACTGCGAGGTGCAGAAGAACCGCTGCACCAGCAGTCCCTGCAGGAACGGCGGCCGCTGCCACGCCCTGCTGGACGGCTTCATGTGTGAATGCCTGCAAGGCTTCACCGGCACCACGTGTGAGGTGAGGCCTGACATTTACACCGATCTAAGAGGCCGGATTCATTCCTCCTCGCGGCGCTCACGCTCATTCTGGCTTTTCTTTACGAAGGTGCAAAGCGACCCGTGCAACCCGAACCCGTGCCACAACAAGGCCCAGTGCCACGGCCTGACGGGCGACTTCTACTGCAGCTGCCCCGACGAATACGAGGGCAAAACCTGTTCAGAGCTCAAGGACCACTGCAAAACCAACCACTGTCAAGGTAGCAGAGCGAAATCTGCCCCGGCTCAGCGTGCACCCCCCATCCGCTCAGCGTCTGTCTCTTTATTTATTATAACCCCCTCCCTCTCACCCTCAGTGATTGACAGCTGCACCGTTGCCGTGGCGACCAACGACACCCAAAAGGGGGTGTGGCACATCTCGTCCAACGTGTGCGGACCGCACGGACGCTGCATCAGCCTCCCCGCCGGGAACTTCAGCTGCTCCTGTGAACCAGGATTCACTGGCACCTACTGTCATGAGAGTGAGTCATTATTAGCTTCACTCAGACTAAATTTATCACCTGTTACCGTCACTGGGAACCACACAGTTACTACGGTAAACCGCACTGAAATAATTCACAGGAAGGACTCAGGCTAACTCTAAACGCTAATAAATGACCCGGAGGCCTGAATGCAGCGCTTCATCTTTTTGTTTTCTCTTCTCTCTCTGCAGACATCAACGACTGTGCATCGTCCCCCTGCAAAAACGGAGGCACCTGCATCGACGGGATCAACTCCTTCCAGTGTTTCTGCCCTGACGGCTGGGAGGGCAGCCTGTGTGATGTCGGTGAGTGTCGGTGGGGGGGGGGGGACTTAGCATAGCTATACGAGCTGTGCTAAGTCACGCCGCCTGTGAGTCACAGAAGAAGAAGCAGCAACGGAACGAATCTCAGTCTTGATCAAGATAGATGACAGTGCGCACATTTGCAGATGACACCTTTACTTATATATATATTAATATATGTATAAATAACTGTGGTTTTAACTTTATTCACACTTTACCAATCAAATAATAATATATCAAACTGCTTTGTGCAGAAAACAAGAGATTAAACCATCGTGTTCATTGTGATATAATCGAGTCTGTGTTAAACGAACCCTTCTCTGTGACTTTGCTGCAGATGTGAACGAGTGCAGCAGGAACCCGTGTCAGAACGGAGGACGCTGCGTCGACCTGCTCAACGACTTCTACTGCAACTGTGTGGACAGCTGGAAGGGAAAAACCTGCCACTCACGTGAGTTTGCGGCGATTAGAGAGACGCACGGCGTGCATGAAACGTGCAGCGGCAGCATGCACTCGTCTCTCATCTTCTTTTAATCCGGTGTCGTTTCTCTTTTCCGTCACGTTCTCGTCTCTCTAATAAAGTTGTTCCAGCGTTCTCCTGATCTTTTCGTGTTCTCCAACATGTCAGGTCTCATATTTCTAACTACTTCGTTCTGAGGCGTGATGCCTTCGCTGGCTGCTGTGCAGACATGTTTTTTTTTTTGTCTCTAAACCAAACTGGCTCAGAGTCAACTCGCTGAAATCTCTTTCCCATGCTGCCTCCGATCAGGTGAGAGCCAGTGCGACTCCACTACCTGCAGCAACGGAGGCACGTGCTTCGACCACGGGGACTCCTTCCTCTGCAGCTGCCCCTCGGGCTGGGGGGGCAGCACCTGCAACACAGGTCAGAGCTCTGCGCGTTAGTAACGCTGGTGGCACGTCAGCGCTCGTGAACGTCCTCATCAACAGAAATGTTCTCCGTTGTTTTTAGCCAAGAACAGCACGTGTGACTCGGGCCCGTGTGAGAACGGAGGGACGTGCGTCGGAGGAGGAGGAGACGCCTTCAAATGCATCTGCAAGGACGGATGGGAGGGGCCCACGTGTGCACGGAGTACGACGCTCTAGTTCTGATGACTTTCAATAACTGACAGAGACGATGATGATGATGTTTATTGTGTCTTCTTCTTCTGTCTTGCAGACGTTGATGACTGTAATCCTCATCCCTGGTAAGACGGCTTTTATTTTCATGTTCAATCATCTTCCTCCATTTTCAGACCTACTTTAATCAGAGTGTTAGTATTTTAACAGTCGCCTCTAGCGCTGCTCTAAGTCTGAGAACTGCCATTAGACGTTAGTTAGACCTGCACAAAACTCAGATTATAACTCCAACACTGGATAAAATCACGCCCTGATAGTTCCTGCATAAATCTATTTTATAATTTAGTTATTTAACAGCTACAAGGACACAGCTCCAAATGTGGTCTGAGATCAGATCCCTCAGATGCGTCCTGGGACTGTTCACATCTGCACTTAATCAGATCGGATCTTAATTTAACGTCTCAAAGGGAACATAGAGATTCTTTTAGACTTTATTCATCCACAAGGGAAACTGCTTGGTCACAGACGCTCAGATGTAAAAAAACTAAAAAAAAAACGCTCTTTAAAACCACAAGTAAGAAGAAAAATATAAAAATAAAAATATAATAAAATATAGTAAAAATATAAAATAAAATAATAGTTTATTATTAAAAAATAAAATATAATACAAATAAAATAAAATATAGTACAAAAATAATATAAAATATAATAGAATACAAATACAATGAAACAATATAATAAAATAATAATTTATTATTAAAAAAATATAACAATATAATAAAATAATAAAAATAAAGTTAAATAATTAAATTAAAAATAAAAATAATACTAGCAACAAATGTACAAAATGTACAAAAAAATAAAAGTAAATATTTATATATATTATATATAATTATAGGAAGGATTTAATAAGGTGCAATAATATGCACTGGCATGAATAACATGAAGAGTTAGCTGGCTGTTAATGTACCAGTCCTGTATTAGATTAGACATTAGTTCTGTTTGCTCTTTAATCTCTCTCTGTCTAAAGAAACTAGTCCACAGCGTCGTCTTCATCCTCTCAGCTTATTTCCGTCTCGTTTTCTGTCTCTGATTCGTGAAGTTAATCACACCAGTCCCTTCTTCCTCCTGTTCGCTGTGATTAACTCACAGACATCAGATCAGTCGACGTTTCCGTGATCTCTGAGTCACTCTGGACAAACTCCAACAAACTGTTTCGACTTGAGAAAATATGAAGGAGAGCTGGAACAGCTGCAGGCCTCTTCTCAGGGATTCCCAGCTTTTAGTTTGGTTGTTTGTTTCCATTGATTTCCTGCGGAGGCGTCAGTGCAGATGGAAGTTAGCTGGATGAGCTACAAATGAGACGAGAGAAAATCATTTTAGCAAAGACGATGAAACACAACCTTCTGAAGCCACACTGGACAAAAGCCAAGCCCCCCCAGCCCCTTCATCCTCCCTCCTCATCCTCCCCCATCAGTGAGTGACAGGTGGATTAGTGTTTTTTGGGTCAGAGGGGCAGGAGAGTGTGAAGAGACGCCTCCTCCCATTCACCGACCTCAACCTGGGGCTAGCTGTGAGGAGTGGAGGTGTTAAGACGTTTGGATGGAGGGGGGGGCGCTCTCAGTATGTGGTCTGCATGGATTTACATATGAAGAATCTGCAAACCACCACATACTACCAGAGCCTCTGGTTGGGAACGTTTTTAGTTTCCCATTATTTTCCTGCAAAGATTTACTGATGTTTAAATGAAACAAACTTCCTGCGTCTCAGAGAGTAAATGTAAAAGGCTGAGAATCTTCAGACGTGTCAAAGGCTTATTTCCCGTCTTGTTTTCATGGTTTTATTTCTTCAGCTTAAAGAACCAGAAGCTGAATGGATTGTTAACCAAACCGTGTGTTTCGTCTCCTCTTCAGCTACAACGGCGGCCTCTGCGTCGACGGCGTCAACTGGTTCCGCTGCGAGTGCGCTCCAGGATTCGCCGGTCCGGACTGTCGCATCAGTGAGTGTTTGTGGGAACCAGGGTGGTGGGTGGGTGGCTGGGTGGTGGTCGGGGTCAGAGGTGAAAGGCCGGCGGCGGAGGCGGGTGGAGGAGTTGAGCCGTTTGTTTCAGAGCGACAGATTAGGATCCTTTTAGGAAGACGGCTTTAACCTCTGAGCCGATGTTCGGCCGATGGGTCGGTGCGCTCTCCCGCGGCCTTCTGGGAGAAAACAAGAAAGAGAAAAAGAATAAAAATTAAAAGCTGAAGAGCCGAGAACCAAACTGGTATGGACTCATTGTGCAGGGAGGGATTCACTGGTTGGACTCGTTCTTTAAATCCCTCAGATGAGGCTGAGCTTCACAGATGTGAACAACACAACTAAGAAGAAGAAGAAGAGTAGAAATTAAGATTAAGATGGGATTATTATTACCTGATAATCCTAATTTGTCTCCTGTTTTACTAAAGCTTGCTCCACGAGAAGCAAGAAATTTGTTCTTGCTCCTAGGGCTGCCAGAACAAGAACAAATAGTCCGTTCTGGTCATTTATAGGAAACTCCTCACAGGCTCCTCCCACTGCAGCACACGTGACGCACGCTAAGCATTGTGGGAGATAAACTTTCAGATGTCGGATCAGTCGGATCACACCGTTCATTCATCATGCACCCGAACACCCAGCTAATGCTAGCATTAGCATCTGCAAGCTAACAGAGTAGCTGCTTGCATTTCTGCTTTTCCACATTAACCACGCCCACTTCCAATTTCTGACCAATCACGCAACAGTAACCAGACACCACACGAGAAAAAACTTCTGCCTGGTTGATGTGTAGAGAACAAGCTGCAAGAACAAACTTCTTGTGGAGAACAAACGTCTCTAGCCTTAGAGTAGAGAACCGAACAGAACGTCCAGAACCAAACAGCAGACTGTCATGTTCTTATGTTACTGGTCAGTGCATGTGTGGACCTAAATGAGACGCTGATTGATCGATCAAGAAGAAACCACAGCTGTGTGTTTATATCTTTTCTTTACTGAATCTGTGCTTTTCCTTCTCCAGACATAGACGAGTGTCAGTCGTCCCCGTGCGCCGAGGGCTCCACCTGCATCGACGAGATCAACGGCTACCGCTGCTCGTGTCCTCCGGGACACGCTGGACCTCGCTGTCGAGAGTGTGAGTACGACAGAGATCTGGGTAGTCCTGCAAGAAAACGCAAAGTCGGTTCATCTTTTATGACGTGCAGCTCGTAGCTTGTCCCTTCAATCACCTCATGAAGCCCCGCCCCCAAACGATCTGATAGGCCCGTCAGATCTTTGCTGGTGCACGATCAGACTCCAGACCAACTCTACACACCAAAACCTTTCAGTTTAAGCTCAGACCAGATTAACGACCAGTCGCTCCTTGACTCCAGGCTGCAGGACGTTTGAACACTTATTTTTGTAATTGCGTCACAGTTGAACAGATCTCTGAAAGATGAGCCTTCACATCTCATGTGCATCTCTCCTGGGAGGTTATTACTCTTTCATAACATGCTGATAACCCTGAAAGCTGCAGGTATTCTGGAAAAACGTGCACAAGCAGTTATTCACAGGACGTTTTCTGACCTTTTATAGTCGGAATAAGATAAACTTCTGCTAAAATGAGGTGCTGCAGGGTTATATAAGCATTTCTTCTTGTCTGCAGACATCGGACTTGGGAAGTCGTGCCGTCACGCCGGCCTTCAGTTTCCTCACGGCAGCCACTGGGAGGAGGAGTGCAACACCTGCCACTGCATCAACGGCAACGTTCGCTGTTCTAAGGTCAGCTCTCCACCAGGAACGCGGCCGCCTCTGCCTCCAGTTTTTCCTGCATCACCGTTCTCATCACTGACCCCTCGTCCCCGTCCTGCAGGTGCGGTGCGGTCGTCGGCCGTGCATCCTACCCAAGGCGCTTCCGCCTCCGGACGCCAGCCCTCCGTCCTGCCCCGGCGGCCACGAGTGCGTGGAGCATCAGTTCCTCACCTGCTTCTCGCCGCCGTGCCATCACTGGGGCGTGTGCTCGACGCCCGACCCCCCCACGCCGCTGCACACCCAGTGTGAGCCCAACAGCGGTTACCTGGACAACAGCTGCGCCCACATCACGCTCATCTTCAAGAAGGACAAAGTGCCGCAGGTAAATAAACCAAAGATCTAAAAACGTTTCTTCAGCACGTTAGAGAAGAAGGTCACTCCTCTCAGATCCACTCAAAGATATAAAAACGTCTCTGGCAGCGAATCAGCGCCGGCTCGTTTGTCGGTTTAATGACAGAACATTTCACATTTAGACATGAAGGGTGGTGGTTTTATTAATCCGTATCAAAGCGAGACTTTTACGGCCGAGGGCGTCGCGTCGTTCTTAATTAAGACGCAGACGTTTGATCGGCTCTGATATCTCTGCAGATGTGAGGAGGAAACATCAGCGTTGTCCCGCCCTGGATTGTTAAGATCTGATAAATAACTGAACAGTAACAACCCAGGGTGGCGGAAAAATCTCTAAACCATTTGTTTTTTTTCTCAAATCTGAAAGTACTGACACACGAGAGTCTGGTTTTATGTCGGCGTGTTTCCCGTGTTTTAAATCGTCCTTCCTGTAAGACGGAGACGTTTGGAGGTTACACAACTCAGCTTTAATCTTCTTTAGTAAATCAACAGTTAGAAGTTTTTCTGTCGGGTCACGTGACCTTTAAACTCGAGGAATCGATCAGAATCTGACTGACGCTGGACGCAGCGACCTGATTGGCTGACGTCCTCATCTCCGGGCGCGGACGCTGACTCGTCTCCTCTTGTCTTTGCGTCCCAGGGCACCACGGTGGAGAACATCTGCTCCGAGCTGAGGTACCTCCCCGTGACTCGGACGCTGGCCGAGGACCGAGCGCTGCTCTTCCTCTGTGACCTGTCCTTCTCCAACGGGGACGCCGTTGAGGTCGCCATGGTGATTACCACACACTCGCACATAAACATTTTACAGCGTTAGCCTTAAAGATGGTGCACGAGGCTGCAGAAGAGATTAGAAAGAAGAAAGAACGACGAGGGAGGAGGACAAACATCTGGAGGAGATTTCGATTTTCTGCTGGAGCACCTTTCTTCTTCTTCTTCTTCTTCTTCTTCTTCTGTCTTTACACCCTCACTGCTTCTATTTGCTTTCCTCTCTCTGGTTTCTCTCTCTGGTTTGTGCCCCGGCCACCCAGACTTGAGGGGAATCAGTGGCTTTGGGGCTGTAAGCTCTTAATGGAGGGGATTAGCTCTCGCTCCTCTGATGTTAGCAGAGGAGCTTCAGAGCGACAGATTCAGGAAAAGGCGTGGCAGCCTGACATGAGGCCAAACCCCTCAACAGCAGAACAACAAACGCAAATAATAATAATAGAATAAAAATGAATCCCCCGTGTGACGGCCTCAGTGTGGAGGCTCAGAGTCCGTCAGAGGACTGTGTTTATAAAGAGTCAAGCAGCTCCTCTCAGCTGATGTGTTGAATCTGCTCTAAGTGAGACGGACGGAAAATCAGGAGACGTTTAAGGAGCTGCAGAAAAATATTTAGATGTGACGCACGGATGGAAGGAAAGGAGAGACAAGACCACAGCTATGGAAGGATGGATGGATGGATGGATGGAAGGATGGATGGATGGATGGAGGGATGGATGGATGGATGGATGGATGGATGGAGGGATGGATGGGGATGGATGGATGGATGGATGGATGATGGATGGATGGATGGATGAGATGGATGGATGGATGGATGGATGGATGGATGGATGGATGAATAGATGGATGGATGGATGGAGGGATGGATGGATGGATGGATGGATGGATGGATGGATGGATGGATGGATGGATGGATGGATGGATGATGGATGGATGGATGGATGATGGATGGAGGGTGGATGGATGGATGGATGGATGGATGGATGAATAGATGGAGGGATGGATGGATGGATGGATGGATGGATGGATGGATGGGGATGGATGGATGATGAATGGATGGATGGATGGATGGATGGATGGATGGATGATGAATGGATGGAGGATGGATGGATGGATGGATGGATGATGAATGGATGGATGGATGGAAGGATGGAAGGATGGACGGATGGATGGATGGATGGATGGATGGATGGATGGATGATGGATGGATGGATGGAGGGATGGATAAAAAATAAAAGTATAGTGAGGTACAATGTATAAGGTATACATAGAAAATATACTAAAGTACGTATAAAAAATCCAGAGTATATAAAAGTAAATAAATAAAGTGTATAAAATATACAAAATATATATAGATACATACAAGGTACATAGAAAATACACAAAAAACAAAGATATTTTAAAAATATATAGAAAATACATTAAAAGATACAAAGTATTTATAAAAATAGTAAAATAAATATATAAATATATATATATATATATATATATATATACAAAAAAATATATAGAAGTATATATATAAAAAAGATACAAAAATACATTATATATACATAGACATGGTACATATAAAATACACAAGGTTAATCAATATTTACATTCAAAGTACACGCAATATATACTTTATATTATATTTAATACATATATACAAAGTAAATATAAATATGTATCTACGATTTGGCAGTAAATAATATAAAGTAGTATATTATCTACTATCTAGTGTAATATCAGTTTGTCTATATACTAGTATGTTAATTTGTACAGTTTGTACATTTGGCTTAGACTGTTTAATTTATTTCATTAGTTTTTATTTACTTATTTTAATTTTATTTTATTTAAACTTCCATTTCTACTATGATAAAGCAGTTTGAATGAAGTTTATCTAAGAGTCAGTAAATGTTTAAACAGCATCTATAAATATCTGAGGTTTGTACTTATACTCATATGAAGGAGAATCCATTCATGAGATCAGAGCTGTCACTCACTCTGAGGAGGTCTGAGGGGGCGGAGCTAGAGGAGCGTGAATGAGCTGCTGAAGAAAAGAGTTTGTCCCGGGGCGAGTGAGGAGCACAGCTGGCCTCTGCTCTTTGTTTGTCCTAATTGAACTACACCACTAATCCCCCCCCACCTCACCCCCACCTCACCCCTGCTCTCACCCCTCAGCACCTTATTAGGCAATTAACTCCACCCTCTGAGGTCTCAGCAGGGGACACGGGGGGACATGGGGGGGGGACACGGGTGGACACGGGGGGTCTGAGGCTGCCAGATGTTGGGATGAATGTGTGTTTTCTTGCCTGGAGCCAGACTCTGACCGTTCAGGACGTATTGTCTTTCTGTATCGGGGGGAGAGGGGGCTCCTCACCCCTCTGCTCACCCCTCTGCTCACCCCTCTGCTCACCCCTCTCTCAGAGTTTGACTGAGTCCCTGAGTCTAAAACAGTCTCTTAGATCCTGGAGACGTAGAGGACAGACATGGACCTAAGACTCTCCTCCTCCTCCTCCTCATCCTCCTCCTCCTCCTCCTCCTCCTCCACCTCCTCCTCCTCCTCCTCCTCATCCACCTCCTCGTCCTCCTCATCCACCTCCTCATCCACCTCCTCCTCCTCCTCCTTTGTCTTCTCCTTCATGACTAATGAATGAATCTCAGGTGTGGTTCTTGTGACTGACTCCTCCGTCTCTTCTCCTCTGTCTCCGTCTCCGTCTCCGTCTCCTCAGTCCTTCGAGCAGGACGGCCGGTCGAAGGACAGCGAGTGTGGACAGATCAAGAAGGCGGCCAGCGCTGTCGCCGGCGCCCTGTCCAAACGCCACAACAGCAGCGTGCTGCTGTCAGTGATGGAGGTGAAGGTGGAGGTGCTGGTGGAGTGTCCCCCCGTGGGTGAGTTACCTGTCAGCTGAGCCAACGGGGACATGGTGGTGGCTGGTTTTGTTCATCTTCTGGACGTCTGAGTGTCTCTCTGTCTCCTCCAGGGTACCTGGTCCCGGTCCTGTGCGCCGTCTTCAGCGTCCTCTGGATCTTCTGCATCGTCGTCTGCGTCTGGTGGACGCGCAAGAGGAAGAAAGAGCGTGAGAGAGAGTCCCAGTCAGAGGACAGGACGGTCAACAACCAGCTGGAGCCGCTGCGGAGCAACGCCCTCAAGGACAACCGGGACAAGGACATTCAGTACGAATGCAAGAAGCTGATGGGCCCCTCGGACAGGACGTGCGACGGGGCCGAGGGCGAGGAGGACGGCGAGCGCGAGGAGGACGAGGACCGGGCGCTGACCATCGTGGTCAAGCGTCCGGCTCAGAAGTGCTCCTCCTCCTCCGCCGTGGGGGAGCAGGACAGGGGGACGAGGGGGGGCAAAGGGGGGTTCATCTGCACGTCACGCAGCGGCCCGGTGAAGGCGCCGCACCGGACGGCGTACAGCCCCAAAGACAACCGGTGTAAAAACCTGAACGCCGCCAAGCTGAGCGAGGACGTTAGCGACCAGTACGTGTGAGGAGGAGGAGGAGGACGAGGAGGAGGAGGACGAGGAGGAGGAGGACGAGGAGGACGAGGAGGAGGAGGAGGACGAGGACGAGGACGAGGAGGAGGAGGAAGAAACTGCGATGTCTTCAACGTCACTGACTTTTCAACTCTTAAAAACAAAAAAAAAAAGTGAAGATTACAGATGCTTTAATTTTTGTATTTTTGTTTGTCACTAATTATTTAACGTCCTCTTCGTCCGGCTGCAGACGCTTCACTCCCCCCACCTCCTCAAAAACAACAAAGACTCATTCTGGTTTCTGGTTTTCTATTTCACTTTGATTTTTTCCTGTTTACAGTTTGCTTCATGTAAAAACTTAACGCTCCTTCGTCTCCTTCGTCTCCTTCGTCTCCTTCGTCTCCTTCGTCTCCTTCGTCTCCTTCGTCTCCTTCGTCTCCTTCGTCGTCGGCTGGCAGCTGTCCATCTGTCCATCTGTCCATCTGTCCATCAGTCCTCTCCGTCTGCCTTAGCCCAGACTCGGGGCCTTTTCTACACCGTCTATAAATCACCTTTTTATTAAAAAAAAAAAAAAAATCATATATACACAAAAAAAAAATACAAAAAAAAAAAGTTTTCTATTTCCACGTCTGAATGACGCCTGGCATGAGAATCTATCTTGTTTACATGGGTTTAAATAATCGTCGCCGCCTCCTTCCCTGTGAGTCTCCGTGGTGATTTTCAGTATTTGCTTTGGTAGGAAAGTGCCTTCAGCTCTGGTTTGGATCCTTTTCTCTCCTCCTGTCGACTTGATGCAGAGTCTAAACGCGAATAAAGGGAAAGAAGAAGAAGAAGAAGACGAAGAAGAAGAAGAAGTCCTGACACAGCTCTTCATTCATGTCCCACTAAACTTTCTTTTTGTATATAAATGTAAATATGATCAAATGGCTGTGTATATTTGAGTTTAGTAACTTAAGTGACGCTTTGTATCATAGTTATTCTAAAGAATAAGACGGTTTTGTGTGTTTTTATTGTTTTTTTTTAAAGATGTCATTCCGTTTATTAGTGTCTGTTTGACGCTACCACAGCTTTTATAACACGTCTGGACTGAGACATTGGTTTTAAACAAAGAGGAAACTGTTTTTTTGTTGGTTTTTCTTTTCATCATCATCATCATCATAATTATTATTATTATTATCATTATTATTAGTTGCAGCTGTTCAGGAGACACATGCAGAGTTTGACTCCTGTCCTGGTGAACAGTCACCAATCTGCCCCTTCAACAGAATCATGATGTTTGAAGTTCAGGGTTTTAAATGTTTGGTCTCAGTCGTCCTGCAGACGCCGGTCAGCCCGTCCTGTCCCGTCCTGTCCCATCCCGTCCCGTCCTGTCCCATCCCGTCCTGTCCCGTCCTGTCCTGTCCCATCCCGTCCTGTCCCATCCCGTCCCGCCCCATCCCGTCCTGTCCCCTCCTGTCCTGTCCCATCCCATCCCGTCCCATCCCGTCCCGTCCCGTCCCGTCCCCTCCTGTCCTGTCCCGTCCTGTCCCGTCCCGTCCCGTCCCCTCCTGTCCCCTCCTGTCCCATCCCGTCCTGTCCTGTCCCGTCCTGTCTCCTCTGCTCAGCGGCGGCGTCAATGAAAATGTCTGAGGCCTAATCTGTCAGCGCTGCTCGTTCATTGAGAGCCTCAGCTTTGGCTCCACATCAGACGGCGGCGGCGGCGTGGCGTGACCGTGGCGTGACCGTGGCGTGACCGTGGCGTGACCGTGCCGTCGACAGCGATGGTGAAGCATTGTGGAAAGTGGAATAGTGCACATGCTCCTGCTCGGCTCGCCTCTTATTTTAGGCTCCACATGTGGACATAACGTCTGCAGCTTCACCGATGACGCTGCACCACATCCTAGTTAGTTGTTTTGTTTTTGTAAAACGCCAGAAAGCACTCTCCTCCTTTTATTTAGATTTGTTCTCTGGCGTCTCCATCGAGCACTGATGCGTCCCGTTTCTGTCTTCACTACACGGGTCACAGGGTCCAAGTCATTTCAAAATAAAAAGCCTCAGAGAGGCGGCGCGTTGGCAGCAGAGATGCCGTGCGAGGCGGCTGAAGTGCCCTTTAGCAAGACGCTGAAACCCTCATCACAGACAGGAGTGTGTGTCCTGTAATAAGCCCCTCCCCTTTGCCCCCTCACCTGTTTTAAGCCCCGCCTCTCCCCGTGTTTGTGTCCTGGTCTAATGAAGGGAACAAGTTGTGTCGTCCGTCTGTTTCTGCACTAAGAACAAACGGGAAGAGAGAAATGTTCAGCATCGCCTCCACACTGGGAAAGAAAGAAAGAAAGAAATAAGAAAATAAAATATTTGTGGATGTTTTTCTTTTCTTTTTTTAAAAAATTGCAAATTGTGGGGAATAAAACCTAATTGTGTTACAGAGGCCTCAGTGAGGGGCTTAAAGAATGTGCAGAACCGTTGTAATTATTTTGTACAAATTTGGTAAAAGTCTTTGGTTTGTTAGTGGAATTTTATTTGTTTGTTCTTAGAACAATCTTATTATTTATTAAAGTATTTTATACCAAACTTGACTTTGTGTTGTCTTCATTGATGTTTGAGACGTTTGGTTTTTACAGCCAATCAGCCGCCTCTCGCCTCCCGCTCCGCTGAGCGCCGAGCCAATGAGGCGAGTCCTCAGCGCGTCGTGGTAAATGATTAATGTGGAGGCAGCTGTGGCGCTCGCTGGGACGCCGTGCCGTCGTGTGTTCATTAACCCGGCTGTTGTTTTGGGAAGAATGGGAAGCGTGTCTGGAATCCCGGGGCGGGAGTTTGGCGGGCGTTCTCGCGCCGTTTTATCGGGTGGCGCGTTTGCTGTGAGCTGCTGGTGGAGGAAGGATGATGATGGTGCAGGAGAAGACGCTTCACCTGCTTCACCTGCTTCACCTGCTTCACCTGCTTCACCTTTACACCCTGAACATTAGATTAAAAGTGTTTTAGTGCTTTGATCCGATCAAATCAGATGGAACGGTTTCATTTAGCTTTAACGTCACCTCATTAACACGAGAGCGTCATAAAACCAACAGCTACAAACTGATCAAATATTCTGATCAGAGAGGAGCTGTTACCATGGAGACTGAATAAAATGATCCAATCAGAAACATCAAACACTGCAGAACTTTATTAACGTAGAGGTTCTGCTGCTGTGGAGCCTCAGATCTGCAGGAAATGGAACAGAAGAAGAAGAAGAAGCTGCAGGAGGACGATGGGGAGGAGGAAGATGTGCAATACAAATGAGATACTCCTCCACGTCCTCCTACATGTCTTCCTTCATGTCCTCCTCCATGTCCTCCTACATGTCCTCCTCCAGCCCTGAACATCTAGAGTCTTAGAAGACCACCAAGATGTCTCCACGTCTCCATCTCCGTCCACATGGATTCCATCTTGGTTCATCTTCTCAAACGCTGACTGTCCGCCTCCATTCTTTGGCCTAGCCCACATGACACCAGGTCGGCCAATGAGCAGCCTCTCCCAACAACCAGGAAGTGGTTTGTTTGTCTGCAGGTCTTCTCCTGTAGCTCTGTGAGATGAAGCTGCTGAAACACCTCGGTGACTTATTGGTGTGACTAAGATCAAACATCTTCCGTTGTCTTTTCATGATGGCTGCTCAGGGGAGACGTCGTCCGTCCTCTCCAGGTCTGTCCAGTCACGTTGGAGTCGCGGTCCATTAGACGCTCGTTCTCTTGGATCACGGAAAGCCGGCGCAGAGCTGTCTCCGTGGCGACGTAACGAAAGGCCTCGCTTGATGTTTAACTGCGTGGACACGGACGAGCCAGTGTGGCAGATAATCTGAAGACTGATGTCTGCAGGTAACGGTGGACCGGCCGTGACTCACGCAGAGCTGATGCTTCACTGGCTCTGTAAGTGCAGCAGTTTATAAACACACGCTATCTAGATATCTGTGATGGCCCCTCTTTAAACAAAACTACAGATAAAATGTTTGGTTAGATGTCAGTCAGAAACCTGTGGCAGAGTCTGAAAGAGTTTGAATCATTGAATCATGGAGGCTGGAGGTGTTTAAAGATACGCCACAAGAAAAGAGAAGTTTGTTCTTGCAGCTTGTTCTCGGCACATCAACTGAGCAGAACTTTTTTCTCGCATGGTTTTGGGTTACTATTCTGTGATTGGTCGAAGTGGATGTGGGCGTGGTCAGTGCAGATAAAGTGGAATTGCCATAGACTGTATGTAAGATGGATAAACGTCATCCATGGGCTGAACCTCGGGCACGGCGGCTGCCATATTGGTTTTCAAAAAGACTCCGCCTCTCTCTCTCAGATAATCCAAATATGGGCATGTGGGTGGGGGTTGAAGTGGGCTGAATGACGTCTGGCTGTTAAACACGCCCACTCAACTCACAACTGCCACCAGCTAGCTATGGTCACCAAGCTAGGCTAACTGCTAAATGTTCTGAAACTAATAAAAAAAAGTGCCTTTCTTCGTCAAACTCCCGCATTTCCCACAATGCTTAGCAGGTGTGATGTATACTGCAGTGGGAGGAGTTTATGAGGACATCAATTGAGTTTGGCACTTGAATTTCTCATCAAGTATAAATGACCTGACCAGAACGAACTTTGCTCTTGTTCTTGCAGCCTTATGAGCGACAATCAGAGCTTGCTAGCCGTTGTTAAAGTTACTTACAGTGAAATAACAAACAGTTAACAGCGATTAAGGCATTAGTCAAGACTGCACAGCTCTGATTAGTTGTAGGATCACTCAATTCTTATCTGAATGTGGGTCAGTACAGTCCCAGCTATTCCCTGACCTGCTGGCCTGGCGCCGCTCAGCTTTTAGAAAACACAACTCCTGCCTCCCACCCACACACACCTGTTTTCATCAGATCACTGGCAGCGCACGCTCCTGCTACGCTGAGACGCTGCTGGACCGGGTGTCCGTCAGCTTCAGTGTCCAGCTCACGTCTGAGAGCTGCTCGCCAACTAATAATAAACTCAGAGGCAGGTGGTACCGTGCAGCGAAAACCTGCGAGACGGAGGTAACCTTTCAGCAACAGTTTTATACATGACTGCATTTTAATGCTGCATCTTGACAGTTGACGTGACAGTTCAGTGTTCTGCTGGGAAACTTCAGGACCTGGCTTCATTCAGTGGTGTGGATGTTACTTAGACATGTAGCACCCACCTAGACCAGACCAGGCACCCCCACCCCATAGCAATGACACTCCTTGATGGCAGCAGAAACTCTCTGATGAGTCACAACTGTTGGGAAGGTGGTCATAATGTTATGTTGTCCTCCAGTGGACATTCCAGGCTCTGGTTGCCAAGGTAACCTTCTCCAAATGAAAATATTGCTGGTGCATCTGGGTTCAGCTGACGCTCTGAGCCCGCTCTCGTCTTGGTGGATCTGCTGGTAGAAAGCCAAAGTCATGGACACTGTCTCCATGATGCAAACGTTTGAGGATCTCTGTCTGTACCAGTTGCTCACCTTAAAGTTCAACTTCACCTGCGTCCCGCCCACTTTCCTCCTCTCTCTTCTGGTCTCAAGCTAGCTAACGTTAGCTCTGTTGGTACTGCCTGTTATTTCCAGTTTCCAGTATCAGAACTAAAGTACACGTTCCTGGCTCACTCCCCTGCTCTTTCCTCCTTCATGTAGACTTTGCAGTCATTTTTGCAGGGTGACAGACTGGATTGTGAGCAGTAATTGCTGACTGTTTTCAGGCAGAGCTCGAGCAGTCTGCACCTGATCGCTGCTGGCCTTCCTGCAGGTCACATCACAAGGACTAACTCTGCAAGAGCCGTGGAAGCTGCAGCTCGAGGTGGGGAGATGATTTGTGAATGTGAAAATCTTATCAGATGAACTCCAGTTGGATGTCGGAGGCTCTGGGTTTGAGGTGAGCGAAGCCTGCACAGACAGGGAGGGAGGCAGGAATGCTTGACAGAGCTCCCGAGGACAGCAGGAGAGCCGGATTCCTCCTCAGAGGGGCCACGCCTCGGCCTCTCTGCTGGCGGCGAGCCCTCCGACTCCTCCCAGGGTTAGGGCCGAGTCCACATGTTCAAACGGAGATGAAAGGCCCCCGGTAGGAAGGTCTGCCGGTGCCAATACCAACCGCCTGCCAAGTAAGCCCTGCTTAACGCGCTCCTCCAGATGTTCCCGACACTGAATATTCTGCTCCTCTGCGCTCCCCGGAGACGAGGAGGGGGCCTCCGCTTGACCCCTTCACTTCAAAGTGTGAAGGAGGACTCAAAACAATGAGCACTTCCAGAGAGGAGCGAAGAGTGTGCACGGAGAGGGAATAGATGATTTAGGAGGGTAAGGAGTAGGTTGGGCCGCTGACGTTAATGTCGGCGTCCTGTGGGTTTGAATTCAGAGAATGGAGCCCACACCCGCCTCCTTCAGCAAATAACTCCATCCATACAGCTCTGTACGTACATGCAGGGTTCTTATTCATGGCCGGATGTGCTTCAACTCAAACACTTCAGTCCTGCTAGAGTCGTTACTGGAAGTTTAATACGACAGAGTGGTGTTGTTTTAAATAAAGACGTCAGACAGACGAAAGATGTGCAGCTCTTCATCTAATAGATCACTGTGGCTGCTCCCTCTGGTTAAATTACTTCCTGAAATCTTGTTTTTGTTTAAATGCCAAAGGTGTTTTTCACTTTTAATGTTACAGCAGTGGGAAATGTTTAGTTTGCATTAGTAAGATTTATCCAGACTAGCGGTAACTTAACACAGCTTTTATTTCATAGGTTGTAGATAAATACTGCAGTGTGGTAGACTAATCTCCACGTGAGTGAACCATGACATTACAAGAACAAAAATCATAACACAGCAAGCTGTTGATGGGCGTAGACACAGGAAGAGGCCAGAGAGCTGTGGTGATGACTGGAGAATAATCTGTTTATTCCAACTTCCTGTTCAGGATTGCTTCTTCCCACTAACTTCCTGGTTCCTCCCCTGATCCGCCTCCAGCCTTCACTCAGTCGCCTCCAATCAGGACGCTGCCATCATCAGGACACCTGCTTACAAACACCTTGTCCGGCTGCTGGGAACAGCTCGTGTTGGCAGGTTGGTGACTATGAAACATATTTGGTTGGAGATGGTTTCGTTGCTCTACCTGCTAGAACTTTCTGACTGATTATTATTAACAGGATGCTACTGCTAGCTTATAAGAGTTTACCTTGATAACACGCAGGTTAATACTCGTTTGAAGTACTGGAGAACGTAGCCTTCGTCAGTGCAGTCCATTTATACTTGTGGCTCATCAGTCTGTCTCGCCCTGTAACATCTCCACCCAAACACTAGTCTGCGCTGTGTCTGTTTTTGCAAGTCGAGTTAATTTTTATTCTTACTTCCTGCTTCACTATCAGCAATAGTAAAACTTTTTCAGAGGGATTTTGCTGAAGACGAGTCGTAGAAGTCGTAGGTTCCTCAGTTAACCTTTCCTCTATCATGTGTTCTGTCTTTATTGATCCAAAACAATCAATGTGAAAAGATGGAGATGCAATCAGAAATACTAAAGCGTTGTGTTCTGCATCAGCGTGATGTAGGGTGGCCTTACATCCAGATTTAGGCCCGACAGTCCAGAATTTAAATGCCTTGTCTGGCGTCCAGTGCAGCCTCAAGCCGGACGCTTATTTGTCCTCCTTTTTGGAATCGCACCTAAAAAAAAAAAAAAAATTTAAAAAAAAAAGATTCTCATTGGTTGAAAATGTAAACAAGCCGCCCCCTAGTTGTGTCTCTCATCTCGTTAACTGAACGTTAACATGGACCTCATTTAATGCCGAATGGTTTGTCAGCAAAAGTACAAAAAGACGATTTGCATGCGTATTACACACTTTGTCGCTATGATGTGGAGATAAGATGTGTAGATCAAAGTCTACCAGGTTTACCTCGTGGTACCAGAGCCTAGAACATGTTAGAAAATGATTAATGAATTTCCTGCAGAAATAAACTTATAAACTGCTGCACGTTGACAGATAGCTTTAGCTTTTAGCGCTCTGTGATTATAGAGATCAGTTTACCAACGCTGTGTGCCGCAGTGACATCTCCTGTGTTTTATTAGAACTCAAAGCACTCGTCTAAACATCTAAAGCTTTGTTCAGTCGGAGCGCTGCAGTAGTTTGAGTCGTTTTGTTGCCTTTTGAAATCTGAGTTTGATGCGGCACGCCTGGCTTCCACGCACACCACCCAAGGCTGCACATTTTATAGACAAGCCTCAACTGAGACAGGAACGCCATCACTCCCAATATCATCCACCTATTCATCACAACAAATGGCCTGGATCTGCTGAATGTCAGCACAGAGCGGAGAGCCAGGAGCCTCCTTCACAGGAAGAGGGAAGAGGATCTGATTGTGTTACTGTAAAACACATTATCTCCTGACGCTTACATGGAGGTGCGTGCCGCTTGGCGTTAAACTGTCAAATGACGTGGGTCGCTGAGTTATGCTACCAATGAAAAACATAAAAAAACAGCCCGGAGGTGAAAGGAAAAGTTCAGCCTTGGTTGACGGTCATAAAAGTCAGTGTGGTTTCTGTCCTCGCACGTAAAGACGCCTCGATTTAAAGAAGGTCGTTTATAGAATTAAACCAGAACTGAAGCTTTAAACTAAATGTGAAAGCATTTATACTTTACTACAGGAAAATAAATCACACTTTTATTAATAGTGTCTTTATAAAAATAGATAATAAAAATAAAAATGTATTTGTTTCTTTAAAACAAAAACTTATGATTCAAACCTGTTAAGAATAAACTGTGATAAAAGAATAGATTTAAATGAGGAACGTGAGTTTGTTCTACTCCTTCAGACTAGTCCTAGGTGTCCTTGTGTCCTCCTCATCTAGTCTCCTTCCTAGTAGTCCTAGATGTCTAGGCATCCTTGTTTTCTAGTCTCCTTCAGAATAGTCCTAGGTGTCTCGGTGTCCTCCTTCTCTAGTCTCCTTCTGTCTGGTCCTAGATGTCTAGACATCTTCGTTCTCTGGTCTCCTTCAGAGTAGTCCTAGGTGTCTCTGTGTCCTCCTTCAGAGAAGTCTTAGGTGTCCTGGTGTCCTGCATCTCTAGTCTCCTTCTGTTTAGTCCTACGTGTCTTGGTGTCCTCCTTCTCTAGTCTCCTTCAGACTAGTCCTAGGTGTCTTTCTCTGGTGTCCTTTACAGTGACTTGTCCTTTTCAGGAACCGTTTCTCTGATTTGCTCTGAGTGTTTATTTTGTCTTCATGGTGTAATTTTAACCAGTGACTGGACTGTCCAGACACCTGAGACACCTGAGACACGGTGACTGTCCTCAGGTGATCACTAATCATGAGTCTACTTGCCCCAGGTCGCTGAACTGGACTTAAACTAGACCAGTCACCTTAAAGAGGGTCAGTACTTATGCTTATATATTTTCAATGAATGGACATTACTATAGTAGATGAATATTTTTATTATATCCACTGTCCATTACAGATATTATTTTATAAAACTGCTGAACTGTGTGATTCATGTCCTCGTCGTCTCTCTGACATCTAGATCTTTGTCCTGATTGTCTGGACAAACTGACCTTTGGTTACTCTAACACACACAAACATGACACATGGCCCCAGTTGGACCTTACGTCATGACATCTGAACGCCGCGAGGTCGATGCCCCCGGGACACGGCTGCGTTGGGACGGACCACTGTGTCATCAGTCGGCCGGAGGTGCAACAATAAGGTCTAATGCGTGATTAAGTCCCAGATCAGCCTTCATTACGAGTGAACACGTCAAAGCACGAGAGCAGCATGGACGCCAACACACACAACTACACACACTACACACAACTACACACAACTACACACAACTACACACAACTACACACAACTACACACAACCACACACACACACTCACACACACACACACACACACACACACACACACACACACACACACACACACACACACACACACACACACACACACACACACACACAACCACACACAACCACACACACACACAACCACACACACACACACACACACAACCACACACAACCACACACAACACACACACACAACACACACCAACACAACCACACACCCACACAACCACACACAACACAACCACACACCAACACAACTACACACAACACACACCAACACAACTACACACAAACACACACACACACACACACACACACACACACACACACACATACACAACCACACACACACACAGCAGCTCAACAGGTTTCTGTTGTTTTAGCTCCTGCTCCTTTAGCATCATTATTAATCATTAGCCGGCGTCTGTCTTCAGAGACGTTATTTAAAGCTGCAGAGTTTTCTGCTTGACTCAGCACAAATCAGTTGCGCAGCCTCCCCCTCCTCCTCCTCCTCCTCCTTCATCTTCTTGTTCTTGCATCAGTGGTGTCATTCAGCTTGATGAAGTGCCTGATACATTTAGCCCGAGGTCTGAAATCCTTCACAGATACCGAACATACCGATAATGGCCCAGCCTGTAACTTAGATAATTAACCCTGTGGATAGAAACGAGTCATTTCTGCTGTTTTGTTCAGATTTAACTTCTACTTAGAGACCTCTGACCTCCAGGTAGACACCAATAATGAATGTAGCGTCTCTAATTTCCTCTGTTTATGCTCTATTTATACTGACAATCTAATTTCTTTTTATCAGTTGCATCCCGTAAATGATTAAGTAAGTAAATTATTGGGCTCTTTCAGAAAACATCCCTAGAACAGATGTCTTCACAGATCAAAACAATATTTAAAGACTGACTCCAGGATGTTTCCTGATCATGTTTCCACTGTAACATCTGGATGTGTTTTCCCGTTGTACTGATTCTCAGGTACAGTTACCTGCAGATCAGGCATAACATTATGACCACCTTCCTAATATTGTGCAGGCCTCTCTTGTGTAGGTCTCATCAGAGAATGGACATGGGTCTTCTGAGGGCGTCCTGTTAGTGTTGAGGAGTGTCATTGCTATGGGGTGGGGGTGCCTGGTCTGGTCTAGGTGGGTGCTACATGTCTAAGTAACATCCACACCAATGAATGAAGCCAGGTCCAGAAGTTTCCCAGCAGAACATTGAACTGTCACAGATGGTTTATTTGGTATTTACCTCTCCTCTCCATCAACATCATACGGACACCAGTAGCTCTTCCTAGCTTCCTAGCCTCCAAGCTAACAGTTGCTTCCTGTTTCCCTTTTTGAACAATAAACACAGACTACTGCCCCCTTCTGGTGTGAAGACTTATTTCTTGCACCATCTGGTCATTGGCTGTATCTGTTGTGTTGTGTTCAGATTAAACTTTTTATTATATTTTTGTGATATCATGAGGAAAGACCGCCCAACCATGGAGCTAGCTAACCTTACCCAGTCACAAAAAGGGTGTTTTCGCCACTTTCAGCTCAGCAACTATGAGCGCTACCATTGGTTGACAGGCTCTGAGGAGAACTCGTAAAGGTTTCTCAAGTTCTGGTGAGTGAAATGAATTATATTTACATCTGTTATGTATATTTTTGTCTTTTGTTTTGGTCGACATTGATGCTTCTGCTGGATTTGACGTATGTGGAGCTGGTGGCTGCAGAGAGTGAGAGGAGACTTTATGAACTGTTCTAAGTTTCTTTCTTTAGTAATGACATTCCTCTCTCTGAGATACTAGTCTCTGCAACGTCCTGTTTTGCGTATCCGTATGTTGTTGATGGTTTCTATAGCAGTGTCGTCATCGTATTAAAAGGTGTTGTCAGTGAGGTTGGAGGTCATTGAAGGACTAAAACACACAGCAGCTGCTGTTGCTATGCTTCCCTAAACCAACTTCTACCTCTATAAAAACTTCCAGGTTTGAGTCAAGCCCATCGTTGACACTGTCTTGGACCATTTACCCCTGCACTCGCCGCCCTGGGCCTGTTGAGCTCATACCTCTTTATACTACCTGTCAGACGAGGTTGCACCACAGACTTGCATTGCGACAGTGCAACGTGATCAAAGCCAAAGGAAGGGGTGAACCAAGCTATTTTTTTATCATTAGAAACCTCCTCCTCCTCTTCCTCTTCCTCCTCCTCCTCCTCCTCCTCCTCCTCCTCCTCCTCCTCCTCCTCCTCTTCCTCCTCCTCCTCCTCCTCCTCCTCCTCCTCCTCTCCCCTCAGGATTTTCGGAGGAGCTGAATTGGCATTTTGAATCAAACGTGTTGAGATCTGCCTGTTTCAGAAACAGAGACATGTTACCTTATAGCTGCTGTCAGCTGAGAACACTGTAACTGCACTCTGGATTATTTTTAGCGTGCTTCTGCTTGAATTGAAGGATTACGTGTTCATCTTAGGGTTGAGGAAGTTTTACAAGCCTTGGGCTGATGAAGCTCTTTGAACATCCTGTGGTGAATTTCATACCTTATTAATGTCAATCCCCCCAAAGAACTCCTGATTCTCCAGATACGGACCTTTCACCCAGGAGCAAGAACACAGAAAACAGGACTGATCTCATGTTCACCCATGAGCGGTTACAAAACAGAAGGCATGCAGATTACTATACGAGCTCTTCACTACGTGATCTGTTTAGGTTTAGATTCAAGTATCGTAACCAGAGCCAAATCCTCATTCAAACAAGAAAAACTTCTGGTGACCATGAGACTTCTGATGATCAACATCCGTCTGAATCCGGCTGCTGTCCATCTGGGACAAAATACAAACTCACAGGAAATGAACTCATGAACTCTATTCCTGTGTTTCATGATCTTAAATGGACATATGTTACTTCTTTTGAAAGTTTCTTGTATTTTGCTTTGTTACGAAAGAAAATAAATCAATGTCCTGCACTTCTACGCTGCTTTTCTGGCGCTTTTATTTCTTATTCATACACACCAATGATGTTGTGCATAAACACGTGTATATTTTTGTGAACTGTGAACTGAACACTTCATTTTTCCAACCGTGAGCATAGAGAGGAAGGTTCTGGAAGAGATTCCTCCTCCGGTTGTCAGGAGGCGTGATGATAAGCCCAAAACTCTTGCAGTTTGGGCCCAGTGTTGTCAGGCTGGGTGGCTTTATGCTAGGGATGTGCGATATTTCATTGTTTATGTCATCTTGCGTTAAAAACGTTAAATTCCCATTGATGACGTATATATGTGTGCGACACACTCTCAGACCAACACGTGTGGAATATTGACAAACTGACGATGGTGGAAGGTGGAGCAGATACGCCGGCAGAGAGGAGCTCGTTCCTAAACGAGGCTCCACCTCCATTATCTGGTTTGGTTTTAACCCCTTAACGCCTCAATTGATTCTTCAATTACATAAAGAAATGAAATATTTGTATTTGTGTTACCACTCTGGCCGGTCCTACCAGAAACTAGTGCTTGCTAAAGGTTCCTAGGATTTTTTTGAATGTGCACAAACTGACATTGGAGTATTACATGCGTTATTTCAGCTGCAGTCTGAACGGAAACAGTGCGTCGTGAATTAGCGACACTAGGCATGAAGGGGTTAAAAAGTCTGACGCGGAGCAGCAAATTACAACATGCAAGGTTTGCAAACAAATAGTGAATAAAAAGGACAGTAACAGCACTAATTTGTTCCACCACCTCAAACACAAGCACAAACCAGAAGATGAAGAAAGACAGAAAATGAGCAAAGATGCAGAAGCAGCGTCGACTTCATCCAAAGAGTCCGGGAACAAAACAACAACTCAGAGAAAACTTGATGCATTAGAGTCAAAAAGATTAGGATGAACTGGTGTTTATTTATTTATCATTATTTTTATCGTTAAATTAAATTTTTAGTCCATATCGCCCATCCCTACTTTACGCCCCATTTTTGGATTTTATTTTGCAGGTGAACAAAGTTTGTGCTGGTTTGAGATCATTTGTCAGTTTTTCCAAAAAACGTTTTAATCCCGAGGGTACCAAGGTATTCGTGAAAGTAGTTGTGCTGCTTGGCTATTGGATGGTTTTTATACTTTGACTGCATTGGTTTTTATACACATTACTCTAGCATGAGCAATGTAGGTCATCAAAATACTAAATAAAATATTAGTCTCATATTTAGGTGGACTTTTGAACAGCTTTTTGGGCTAGAAACCATCAACTGTATCTGGCGTTTCCAGACAAAGACATGTTTCCAGAGTTACTTTATTCATCTTCTAAACATTTTTATCATCAGATCAAATATGACTGAATCTAATCTTAATTTAAGGCTGAATCACACAGATTATTACCCGTGTTTAAGGCTTTGAATCACTGTTAGTGCGTCACGTTCAGTCTGGAAAACCCAAAGTGTTGTACCAACGTGTTACACAGTCATTGAGTTTTCTAAACCCTGTGTTTAGTCTCCAGGTGAGAAATGGTTGTTTGATCTGGAACCACGTACAAGCTGCGAGTCTCTGGGTGGAAGGTGGATTTCTGCTCCTCACGTCTACAGCTGGCTCGCCAAACTATTGTATAATCTATAACTGTGACCACAGCTGCTGTCAGAGGAGAGAAAAAGCCATGTATAAACACGGATCAACCTGACAGGGGAGCACGACCGGCTAATAAATCGTCTTCTCTCAGGGCCTCGGCTTTGATGTCCCTCTACTACAGCAGACCTGTGTTTTTCCACCCAGGGAGTGAAACCCAAGACTTGCATTTTTTAGGGAGCCGGCTGACGACTCTTTTCTGCTGACGTCTCGACTTAGAATAAATCCTTTGAAGCGATCACCTCTTCACGGGTTTGTTGCTCCAGATGGATGGATGGATGAAGGGTGGGACGGATGACTTCTCTTGAAAAGAAGAGGTCTGCGGCTCGTCAGAGGCACCTGAGCCGAGACCACAGCCGCGATGCTAAGTGGCTCTTGTGAAGAGGCCTGCAGAGGTCCAGACGGAGGTTAATGGGCCACTTCACCCCTGAGTTTCCAGGTCAGATCCCAAGATAGACATCAGCTCTGTGACACAAAGCCCAACACGGCCGACCATGAGGAGGCTGCAGTGACCTTTTAAAACCTGTAACGATGCAAGACCGGGTTCTTAAAGAGATTTACTGGAGCAAAAGGAGTGTTGATCTTTATAGCTACAAAAAAGTCCAAATGAAAACCACCAGCTACGATTACATCAACACATCAATCACTATAGACCTTCACTGACAAAGAACTTCAGAAGAAGAAGAGGACTTTCCTGTCACAGGCTCTAAACAAAGAGGTCTAACACAAACATTCAGACTACCCAAACAAAGAGCCATAGGACCTGGCGTAACATTACGACCACATTCCTAATATTGTGTAGGTCTCCCTTGTGGGGACTCATCAGAGAATAGACAGTGGGAACATAAGCATCAAATCAAGAGCCTCAACAAAAATCACAGCTCCTGATGGAGACGAGAAAGAAAACTAAAGTGCCTCCACCATATTGTACCGTCCACTTTCACAAGGAAAAAAGAAAGTATGGTTATAATGTGGTTCACAGAAAAGAAGAAAAACAAACAAAACAGCAGCTCGGATCCATATAAAGAATACTTAAGGTTAGAGCAATCAAGAAAACCCCTGTAGCATGATATTAGACACTAGGTTCTACATGGTTCAGACAGGGTTCCCACACTTAATATACATGTAAGGTACTCTCATGGCACTAGATCAAATGCTACTCTTTGTCAGCCTTTAACAGTTGGTACTTTTTTCATCATAGTTTCTGATGCGTACCAACACCAAGGCAAATTCTGATCAATCTACTGCAATCAAATATTCTTTCTCTCCAGATAAGTAAGAATACAATCCAACCTCTTATTCTGTTTGGATATTAATAGTTGGCTTGGGGCCCAGTATGAGAAACAAAGGGTCCATCTCCAGACTGATACATTTGCAGTTTCAAGCATGACCAAAAACAATGAGTTAAGGTGCCACTTTCCATTCGTAATTTGTACCTTCCTTTACCTTTCACCACCAGCAGAGGGGGAGCGTTTAACCCCCTTGTTTCTCTCCAGCCCTGAATGTCTAGAGTAGAAGAAGACGACCAAGATGTCTCCACGTCTCCATCATCTCTGTCCACATGGAGTCCATCGTGGTTCATCTAGTTTCTCTACCTCCATGTTTGATGATGTTTACTCCACGTGGAGCAGACATGCTCAGAGAGGATGGATTTATTCCAAGAACCGGAGAGAAACCAGCAGCATCAAGAGTCCACCTGGTTAGTAAAGGTCTACACCAGCTCCGTCAGCTTTTACATGAAGCTTTTCTCTTCTGGTTATTAGAGGAAAATGACTCGTGTTCGTGTGAAGATATACTTCATGTTTCACGTTGCATTGATTCCTGCTGCGTTTATTCGTCCACATTTGAAGCGTCCGTGCAGAGGTGTGTGTTATCTCCTCAGGGGTCAAATTCAAAGTGTCTTACATGCGGTCGTCTCTCCTCCTTTAGAAGACAGCTCTCCATAAACTGTCTCTCTGTGCTGTGAGGAAGGTGAACTTACATCTGTCTTCCAATGCGATGCACCGCCGCTCCACCACATAAATCACTGGGAAGCATCTTCTAACTGCAAAGGAATTTTAATGCCCCCGTAAATGGATCCATGTGACATAAATCATCGTACCTGCTTTTACATGGAAACATGTGCAACACGAAACATCAGTCGAGCTCCAGTCTGTGCTGCAGAAAGAGGGAGGAGCTCTCAGCAGTCAGTGTATGTAAATCAAGGCATACTTCCTCTGTGACCCCCCCATCCCGCCCCCCCTTGCAGCCATCCTATACCTCAGCCCGGCCAGTGTGGGCAGGTTGGTGCGCTGGCCCGTGCTTCAAAGGCTCAGCTTCGCTTTTAACCAGAGTCTGAAACAAAGAGAGTCCCAGATGCTTCTTTGTGGACGTCCAGCAGAGCGTCAGGAGATGGATGGAGACGATGGACATGCTGGAGGACGGATAAAAAGACAGTCCACGGTGTCTTCAGGCTGCTGGACACTCCTCTCACCTCAGTGATGCACAGATTTAGATTTTAAAATCACGACTGGCGTTTAGCGTTTGGAAAAGGAAGAAGGAAACACTCTCTGCAGACGTGTGTGTGTGGTTTCCAAAGATAAACATCCAGTTTAACTTTATAATGTCGGTCATTGACTTGTTTCCATGGAGACCAAATAAAATCAATCAATACATCAAACACTACAGACGTTTATTGATAAAGAGGTTCTGCTGCTGTGGAGCTTCACATCTACTGGAAATAGAACAGAAGAAGAAGAAGGAGGAGAAAGATGAAGAGAAAGAGAAGAAGTAGGAGTTTCTTCAATCTTAAGGAGGAGAAGGAGAAAGTGGAGGATGAGGAAAAATGGGACATGAAGACGGATAAGCAAACCAAGGAGGAGAAGATGCATAAGAAGGGAGAGAAGAAGTTAATGGGATGGTGAAGGAGGAGGAGGAGAAGAATGAGGGAGAGGATGAGAAGATGGTGAAGAAGAAGGAGGAGGAGGAGGAGAATGAGGGATGGGGGAAAAGATATGAAGAATAAAAGGGATGAGGAGGAAGAGGGTATGAAGGAGGAGGATGAAGTGAGTGGAGTGGAGAAGGACGATGAAGATGAGGACGGAGGAGGAGGAAGAAGAAGAAGTTTCCTCAATCTTAAGGAAAAAGAAGGACGAGGAGAAGGAGTAGAAGAAGAAGGTGGAGGAAAAGGAAAAATGTGAGGTGAAGAAGGACATGAAGGAGGTGGACGTGAGGAAGAAGTATTCAGTCCTCCATGTTTTCCTGGTAGAAGCTTCAAAATCTTTCCTGCTGTATTTAGTTCTCGTCTCACCTCAACCACCACTAATGTTTCTCCAGATAAATAACTCCTGCTTCTAAGAATATTTACACCCTAAAATGATTCACATTCTCAAACGTGTTTCATCTTGAATGTGTTAAAATGCAGGAATGATCTAAAGCCGTTAATCTGAGCGAGGAAACCAGACCATCACCTCCACCTAATGGTTCTGGAGCCTCTCTGTTTGGAGCTGAGTCTGCTCCTGTAACGGGCCAATCAGATGGTTTGGGGGCGGGGCTTAATGTGGTGCTGGTCATCAGTATTGTGAATGATTAGCATCTTTATGATCCTGCCTGGCGTCATTTCTGTGAGCGTCATGTGATCATGTGTAGCTCAGGTTTCCAGACGGAGCTGCAGCGTTTTCCACCAGACCAGCATTCACACAAACGTACACCTGCTTCTGATTCACACACACATGCTGCACCGCTGATGACCGCTCGCTTTGCTCATCCTCCCGGAGAAAGAGGAACGGGCGCGGCAGAGGAAGGCTGGATCCACTCACTGGGAGAAAAAATGAAGGATTTCATTTCAAAGCCTGATCCGTTTGCAGGAATTCATCAGTCACGACTTCAAAGTCAGTGCTGCAGAAGCTCTGGTGTTTGCTTAGCAACACGTTTGACTCTCACGTTGAGTTTAAGGTGCAGATGTGCCGCCAGGTATTTAAATATTGTGCGTTTGTGACGTTGGAGGTCGTGTAGCATCAGCTGTAACTCATGAGAGCCACTCTGCAGGGCAGCTGTTGGCTAAAGCCCCGTCCACATTTAAAGCCATTCTCTAGTTGTTGTCCGTGTCTTTGCTGCTAACAGTTGGTTGCTAGTAGAGATTCCAGACTTATTCTGGGTGTACGTTGCCCCCCCCCCCACCCTAAATGTTTCCAAGACAAACAAGCAGAACATAAAAACTCTTCAGTGTTGCTTCATGCATCAGTCAACAGAATCAGCAGGTTCACGCTCATCCAAAGACTCGTCACGGCAAAATACTTGGTTGTATAATTATCTTGTAGACGTATCGGTGAGTGTGTTCATGCTGCGAGCCAGCAGACTAAGGGTTAGAGGAGACGGACACGTAATCAGGTCAAGAGCACCAGACATAAATAGTCTCCTGGAGGGTTAGAGCTGGACTGATGGATGGCTCTATGTCTGCAGGTCCTGCTGTTAGTGTGAGACAAATGTTTAAAATCTTCATACAGACGTCAAGAGACTTAAACGTACTGTTCTTTCATGCATTTAATAGAATACATTATATATATATATACATGTACTCATTACTCACTTTTGCATTATTGATGGTACTCATTCCGTACTTTGCAAGACTGCTGCATATACACTGATCAGGCATAACATTATGACCACCTTCCTAATCTGAAGAATGGACATGGGTCTTCTGAGGGTGTCCTGTGGTGTCAGTGGGGGTCTTTGAGGGGAGGGGCCTCCTCTGTGGATCATCCCACAGATACTTGATCAGTTTGGGATCTAGTGAATGTGGAGGCCAGGTCAACACCTTGTGCTGTTCTTCTTCCTAAAGTGTTTTTGTGGCTGCATCCTGCTGGGGATGGCTGCTGCCATCAAGGAGTGTCATTGCTATGGGGTGGGGGTGCCTGGTCTGGTCTAGGTGGGTGCTACATGTCTAAGTAACATCCACACCAATGAATGAAGCCAGGTCCAGAAGTTTCCTTTCTCATTAACATTTTACAGTCTTGACCTTTTCAGTCTGACGTTACTCGTTGACATATGTCAAACCCTTCCAGCTCCCAGCTCCCTGCAGCGAGGAGTGAAAACATTACAAGCCCCATACGAAGGCCAGCACGCCTCCTCCTCCTCCTCCTCCTCCTCCTCCCGTGTCGACTGCCACGACAGCTGAGGGCGCGAGTGTTAGCGTCAGGTGTCGTCATCTGTCTTTTCCTTTTTACGCCATTTAATACGCTGACCTTTGACCCTCTGAGATGTTTTCTTTTTTAGCAGCTGATTCCCCAGAGGCAGAGTCTCCTCCGCTTGTGTTTCTGGTCTATCGATGACAGATTGTTGAAGTTGTTGTAATCTTTTTCTCCAGCAGAGCGTTTGGTGGATGAAAGCTGTTTGTCTTGGCGGTTTACTCAGACGCTCGCTGTGAGGAACCTCCTGCATGTTAAAGTGAACTAAACAAACACTGGAACAGCTGCCAGGTACAGGACGATGCTGCTGCTGCTGCTGCTGCTGCTGCTGCTGCTGCTGCTGCTGCTGCTGCTGCTGCTTACCTGAGCTTTACATGGACTCTACTGGACTCTACTGGACTCTACTGGACTCTACTGGACTCTACTGGAGATCTGATCAGTCTGAACCTTTACTGTCCATGTAGGAGGGACAGAAACAACAAGATGGAGTCAATGTGGACAGAGATCATGGAGACTTTCATACAGGACATGGAGGAGGAGGAGGTGCTACTTCTGCTCATCACCTCCTACCTTCTCTTCTTCTTCCTCATCTTCAGTGTCTTCCTCCTCCTCCTCTTCCTTTTTTCGTTCTTCTTCTTCCTCCCTCTCCTCTCTCCTCTCTCCTCTTCCTCCAGTGTTCTTGTCCTTCCCATCCTTCTTCACCTCCTACCTCCTCTTCTTCTTCCTTATCTTCATCGTCCTCCTCCTACTCCCTTTGTCCCCTCCACTTCTTCTTTCTTATCCTTCTTCACCACCCACTTCTGCTCTTAGTCCTCCTCCCTCTTCTTCCTCATCTTCAATGTCCTCTTCCTCCTCCTCCTACTTCTTCTTCTCCTCTTTTCACCTTCAATATGGAGAAAACTCCTTCTTCTATCTCCTCCTTCTCTTCATTCTTCTCATCCTTCTTATCCTTCTCCTCCTCGTTTTGCTTCTCCTTCTTCCCCTCCTACCTCCTATCTTCATCACCCTCCTCCTTCTCCTCCTCCTCCTCCTATGTGTCCTCGTCCTTCTTATCTTTATTCATCTCCCAGTTCTTCTCCAGCTTCTCCTCTTTCTTCTTTCACTCCTTCCTTCTTCTTCCTTATCGTCATCGTCCTCCTTCTAGTCCCTTTGTCCCCTCCACTTCTTCCTTCTTTTGCTTCTTCATCTTCTCGTCCTCCTTCTTCTTCCTCATCTTCAATGGCCTCTTCCTCCTCCTGCTATTTTTGTCTCCTCCACCTCCTCCTCCTCTTTTCACCTTCAACATGGAGAAAACTTCTCCTTCTTCCTCTTTTTCTTCTCATATCTCCTCCTCCTCCAACGTTCTTGTCATTCTTATCCTTCCTATTCACCTCTTACCTCCTCTTCTTCTTTATCTTCATCGTCATCCACCTCCTCATCGCCCTTCCTCCTTCGTCTTCCTTCTTTTGTCGACTTCACCTCCTCCTCATCATCCTTTTCTCCTTTTTATTCTTCTCTTATCTCCTTCTTCTTTTACTTCGTTCTTCTTCTTCGTCCTTGTCTTTATTGTCCTCCTGCATCTTTTGTCCTCTCCGCTTCTTCCTTCTTCTGCTCCTTCATCCATAAAGTTCTCCATCCGTCTGTGATCAGAACGATTGATCAGGCTGAATGTAATCAGTCCTCAGAAGCATTTTGCTTCATCCAGCAGTAAGTGAATGGCTGATTATTGCTGGCCTACGTTCAGCTGTAGCTTCTGTTGATGGATGACGTGATGGATCAACTTTATTATAAATAAACAGGTTGTTAAATAGAAGTAAATAAGTGTACTCACTTCCCACCACAGCTTTTGTTTGGACTCTTCTATTTGGCCGTTGTGTGTGTTAGAATTTCAACAGTGCATAACTGAGATCACTCACTGTCATGAATACCAGTCTGGCACAAAGAACAGACAGTGTGTGTGTGTGAGTGTGTGTGTGTGTGTGTGTGTGTGTGTGTGTGTGTGTGTGTGTGTGTGTGTGTGTGTGTGTGTGTGTGTGTGTGTGAGTGTGTGTGTGTGTGTGTGTGTGTGTGTGTGTGTGTGTGTTGAAGACATACCATGCCTGATTATTCATGCTGTTAAGACAGTGGCAGGGTTTGAGGTCTGCAGCAGCTGTTCAGTGTGTGTGTGTGTGTGTGTGTGTGTGTGTGTGTGTGAGTGATTTAGCTGTAATGTTCAAGTTTACCGGACTGAACGTCTGACCTGACTCACACACACTGACTAGACACCTAATGAAAAGAACTCATGTATCAGAGATGCATGCAAAGAAGAAGCACAATACCTGCATGATGCATTTAAGAACTGTCCAGAATTAGAAGGATTAATGTCAAAATGTGTTTGCATGCAGCTGGATGGTCCTCCAACTAATCAGTGTCTTTTTGTTGTAAACCTATTCATCTCCACTCCGTTACTCTTCTGTCTGTCACCACCTTTAGTGGCATCATTCCTTTGGTGTCTCCAAATCTAAACTTTGCACTGCGTCATGTGTTGAGTCTTGCCTTCTTAATTCTTATTTTATTTGATGGTTTGGAAGGACTAGAATTACTTTAATAATGCTGTGAAACTCCAAGATTATTGGAATCCAAATGTGTGACTTGAACTCTAAAAAACCTAAAAGTCTGATCAACCACCATCATTCAGCTGGAAATAAATTCATTCTTATGCCTCCCAGAAAGACAAACTGCAAGATCATTTATTACGCTGTCAAATACTGAGTTAGGAAAATGATTATTGACTGATCTGTTCTTGGCTTAGTTATTTACTACTCATCTTTTTAACTTGGCACTTTATTTATTGTTTTAGTTATTAATATGCCTTTCTAACATGTTCTCTTTCATCACTATTTATTTTACTTTTGATCCCAGGCCTTGTCAAGCTTCTCCTGCTCATATTATTGTTGTGTGAATGGTTGCATGTCTAGACAGTGTCCTTCAGGGATCAATAAAGCTTTCTGTATTCTGTAAAGCCCCGCCCACGTGATCTGATTGGCTGCAGCAGAATCAGTTCCTGACAGAGAGACTCCAGACCAACTCAAGCAGAATTGAAAGGTTAACTTCCAGGTTCTCCAGCTTCCTCCCACCGTCCAAAGACATGCTGCTTAGGTTCATTGGTGATTCTCAGTGAATTCTATTAAATCACTTCTTAAAACTCATTTTTTATAGACTTGCTTTTATGTGAGGTTTGTCTTTTAACAGATTTCTTTGCCTATTTTCAAGCAAAATTGCTTGAAACGTTGTTTGAAAAGCAAAAATTGCTTGAAAATAGACAAAGAAATCTTTGAAAATGTCTCTGTATTAAGATGTATTGCCTTAAAACAAGTCCCCGTGTCTTGCTGAAATGGTATTCTTTAGGCAATTGTGTCTTATATTAAGTGTAATGAGATATTTTGACTAGAAATGAGACAAATATACTTGGTAAGATTTAGTTTTTTTGCAGTGTGGGACTTAAAGCTGAACAACCAATCAGATGGTCCTCAAAGTAAAGTCACTAAAGGTCCAACTGTCGGCGTCTAACAGCCCAGACAGGTTTAAAGATAAATCGCTTAGTAACGAGAAAATATTACTCTGTAGAAACACTTGTTTGTTTATGTGCATCGCCTCTTTTAACCTTTAAGAACTTCATGAAAAAGTTTTATAGAAATACAGCAAGCTAATATGAGTATGATGTCATGATTAATGTTACTGCTGTTCTTTGTGCATTGATTCCCCAACCATCAATCTATATACTCTTAGCAATAATATGTGATGTCATGGTAATGGGTCAGAAAACATCACTACATGTGTGTTTATCACTGAAAGTCTGTTTTTGTTCATTTGTAAAGCAGCCACTGCTCTGACATGTCCTCAGTCATCTGACTATGAGCTCACAGTCGGACTCGTCTTCACGCTGACGTCAGGCGAGTGTGGCTACCTGCTATGTGGGAACCAGCTTTTCTTCTTTCCTCAGCGTCCACACAACAGTAATTTGATGTTTGCTGTGGTGAATCTGGTGAAGCCATGACAAACTTTCTCAAGAAAATCAAATCCGAAACCACATAATCACCTTTATCCAGTGTTTGGGAGACAGAACGTCATTTGTCATGCTTTGATCTTCAAACGTGAAGACGAGCGCTCGGCGTCTCTGAATCGGCTCCTCGTACCCACCGGTTATTCACAAGTGGCCTCAGACCGGAACATCAACAACTCAGATACGTTGAGATGATCATGCGTGAGGGAGACGCAGTTTGGCATTTTAACTCTAGATTCTCTTTCTTGATCTAATGATTACGTCTCTGACTGGTGAGCTGCCAACGCAAACCTTAGAGACTGATGTAATTCATCACTGAGCCTCTGGAACAAACGGGAGAAAAACAAGTTGTGAGAAACTGAAACTTCTTTCAGTTTGTCAGCGAACACAACGCTGCGTAGCGGCCTTCAACTAGGTCACTAACATTTGGACTGGAAGTGATTTTGTAAATGACTCACTGACATTAGATAAAGAGCAGATGTTGTAGATATGAGGAATATCTAGATATCAGGAAGTGACTAGTGTGGAAAGCAAGCAGAATCTAAAGAGCGGTTGCTCAATTGTCAAAGTTCCCAGAAGAAGCAGTACAAGAAAGCAAATTTAATATGATGTTTTTGTCCTTCTGTAGCTGTGATGGAGGCCAAAGCTTTAGGTGAAAAGCTAATTGAAAGCTTTTATAGCCTGTTAGTTATGGTTCCAATATTGAGTTAAAAATGTAATATCATGAATTATCAGTATCGGGTTTTTATAACCGATGTTTGTTCTGTAGGCTTCAGCATTTCCGAGTCTGCATGAACGCAGCATGGGACGTTAACAGGCGCGTGCTTGATGACATATAACAACAACAACACGCTAGTCTCGTAGGTTGCTAACCGTGGCTAACAAGCTAGCTCGCCCGGTGTATGAGATGTCCGTGGTTTGGAAGTATTTCCAAGTGTCACCTACTAATTTGTGATTATTATGAGAGGAGGAAACAAGGCGTCTTCCTTTAATACATCAAATTTGATCACCCACCTCAAGAAGAATCATGCAGAGTTATACGCTACATTTGTCTTCCTTGTTTTGATATTGTCTGTAGTTTGTTTGAGGCAAAAATTTCTCTCTAAAAATACAAAAAAGTAAATGAATGGCACTTTTTTCAGTAACCTTCAGTAAATTTTGCTCAGACAGTCTTTACATTTGAAAAGCCATGTTGCATTTATGTTTGCATCCAGTGGGACATCACAATAAAATTAGGCATAATGTGTTAATTCCATAATGTTATGTTGTTACCTAATAATTGTGGTGTAAAAAGACTGAATATATCGGTATCGGGTGATATCGGTATAGAAAATTAAGAGTTGGACAATATCGGAATATCGGATATCGGCAGAAAAGCCAATATCGAGCATCGCTAATTGACTCGTTTTTGAAGCATGCCTCAAGTGGTTATTCGAGGAACTGCAGCTAATACAGGACGCTCTCAGTTGCATACCTGTAGAAGTTATTTGAAGCTTGTTTAAGATTCCTGAGAAGAAGAAGAGTCTTTGATGAGCCTTTTTCCACCAAGGAGACTTCAAGGAGGAGATTTAAATTCACTAAACTTCCTCTCCATGAATGTGGAGGAGGAGGAGATGCTTTTCTGTCCCTGGCTCTTTGGAAGTCTGTTGTCATCTCCATTTGCTTTTGTGGATCTGGACATTGTCCTTGCTCCACTCAGCCAGGTGATCCACCTCCATCCTGGTAGCACTTTAGTCATTGTTAGCAATCAGGCTTAAACAACTAATTTGTTCCTGTTTTAAAGTTGGATGAACTGCAGCCACTACAGCTCCCTCTAGTGGCCATACTAACATTAGCTATAGGCCAGCGATTGGTAGCGGATTGGCGCAGTTTCCTGTTTCAAACCTAAAGTTAGCTTTTCTTTTAGCCGTGATCAGCGCACATTGACAGATTGATCAAAAGACGATTTCACGGAGACACAAAGTTTGCACAAAGAGCTCATTTCCCATTTCAAAACCGATTTCTTTCAAACATGACTGCAGTTTTATTGCGTTCCTCTGTCAGATACTAAGGACAAATTGTCTTTGTGGTTTTCTAGGTTGACTCAAACTAAATAAACCAAACCCTGAACATTTTTTTATTATTAGCATAAACCAAAAGAATGTACAATGCCTGTTTGTCAAGAAAAGAAAAAAAAAAACTTGTCACAGCGCCACGAAGAAGTCTGGAAATCTACCAGGCACATATTTTCTGTCAGTGTCCATAGAGCAGAATATCAACAAAAGACGAATGCGTAGGAGATGCTGCATATTTTGATATTTCCATGGAGGCTCTATTAATCTGGTGATTACTTCAGTAAAAACCTGCCAACACAAACCCCTGCATCCAACCCAGCTCCGACACAAACCACTTTTTCTCCTGGTCCCTGATCCTCAATGAAAGAGAGGGACGACTTAGTGTGACAGAGGCTTATGAGTGATTAATACTCTGAGCTATGCTCCTTTGTTCATCATTTGAACATTACTGTCAGCGAGCTCAGCCCTCTCTTCCCTGCCTAAACATGCCGCCCTCGCCGTGCCTACCTGTGCTTGTCTGGGCAACCAGCAGGCGTTGAAGCCGAGAGAGTGTTGGGCGGAGTACTTTGGCACAGAATAAACATCTTTTACACGTAGCCCCGGGGCCCATGTGCCGTTCGAGTGACTCAACAGGAGAGCCTGCATAAGTGGGCGATTTGGCTCCGTCTCTCTGCCTTTGATGGAAACGAGATGCTACTGGAGGCACGCCCATATCTGAAGCCTCATTGGCAACTTCCTGTAAGAACAAAAGATGGAGCTTTGAATGCCCTGACCTTTCGTTTGCCTTGACATAACCAGAGGCTGTATAAAAGGTGGCTGAGGTCACGTAATCCCGTGCTTCATGCCCAAAAGCATTCGAAATGATGAATGTTCTGTAAGGATCCCGCGACGTTCACGTGAAGTCAATGGTATTTTCTTTCCCTCTCTGAAAAAGTTTTTATTTGTGGAAAGCCGCGGGATTATCTGATGGTAAAAGACACAAAGGAATATCACGCTCCATCTGTGTGCACCAGCGTGGAGGAAAACCTATAACACTTTTGCCCTCTTTTGTACCGTCTGCATCACATTCACCAAACTGGTCAAAGCGCCCTGTCAGCACCATTTGTTTGGACACATAGAAAACAAATTGGAGAAGAAGCGCCGGCTAATCCTTGCATTCACGGCCAGAAATTTCTCCTTGTGTGAAAAAAGAAAAACGACTGTAAACAGATGGGACTTCACCTTGCAGACTGCATGCAAGGAGAAAGTTGTTTCTTTCCATGTAATTTAAGTACTTTTCATCTCATAATCTTGCACATTTTAAGATTTTTTAGTCTAATTTAATATATAGTATATAGTTTAATACAGCTCCTCATCTAGCAGCTCATCATAGTCGCGCCTTCTTGTTCAATCACTCTGTGAAATATTCCAAACAAATCTGCTGCCAGAAAATGACTAAAATGACTGTTGCCTTGTTTTGCAGACATATAACATCAGGGTGAACTAATTCAGCCAATAGATAATGACTGAAATTTGATTTTAAATGACATTTTTGCAGGTTGTTGCTTTCCGAGATGAGCACATTTTGCAGAGATTCTCCAAAGATTTGATACACAGGCTTTTAAATCAGTGTATTGATGATGTAAGAAGAGGCAAACTAATCCAATTACCATTTGGAGTATTTAGAAAAGTCTTTTCATACATTCGGGTTATCTGGCGAAACAGCGCCCCCTTCCTTGCTGTGGAGGCGGTGAATCCAGCGACACTGACCCCAGGACATAGAGTTTAAACTGTGGTATGGAAGCTAGAAAGGGTTTTGTTAGTCTTTATAACTCTTTACTTTAATTACAATCTGATTTGGCGATGATATACTGCATTTGAAACTCTAAATGTCACACTTTTGGTTCCACCATTGTCTCGCTCTCCTTGTTATTGGGTCCAGAGCAGAAGTTCCCAGAGGAAGAGGATTGTTTCAGAGGGTAAAGTCAGTCCGACATGTGGTTGAGAGGATAAGTTCCCACCTTTGTGCTTCTGGGATTCACGGGCCGCACTCTGCCTCGGCTGCTCTGTAATAGCCTCCTCCACTCTTGTTCTCACATGTTCTCTCTGGTTTGGCTCAGAAGAAAATGAATGGGCACTTCCTCCAGCATAAAATGGAGAGCAGTCTGTCTGCTTTTCCCGGTGGTTTGGTCGGTAATCATCACCCCTTGGTTTCGGATGATTTGCTAAGCGGCGTGCTTTAAAACCACTTACTGCATCATTTGTTCAAACTTTCTGTCAGTTTTAAATCTAGTAAAGATGAAGCAGGCGCTGAGCCAGGAGGGAGTGGAAGCCCGTGGAAGTGTGTGTTTGTGGGTCTGTCATAACATTTTGGAAACCCTACACTCTCTGTTGTCCATATGAATGATGTATTCAGAAACTCTAGTTACTGCATACGGGCAGCGACACACTGAGCCCACAGTGGGTCGTGTTCTGTTGCTGGGTCATCAGTCAGCGTCCGTGACCCTGGTTGTGGCGCTAGTCGGACCCCCGACGGCAACTCTTCACCTGATCTAGCATCTGGAATTGTTGAGAAAGATAAATCAGTTTGGCTGCTGAGCTTAGCGAACGAGAAGAGAAACAAACCCCAGTGGTGAAGTTAAGAAGGCGTACACAGAGGGGGCTCTGTTCACTTTTCAAGTATTTTACAACACTGTGATCTGGTATTAATGAAGTGTAGACCAATTAGCTTGATTCCTCGCTTCATAGCCTCCCAGCTAACAACCAGTCTTCCCTGCTTTCTAGCCCCACACCTAATAGCAGCTCCTACTAGCCTCCCAGCTAACAGTAGCTCTTCCTAACTCTCCCAGCTAATTAGGGTTAGGGCTAGGGCTTAGATAGGTGATGTTTCTTTGGTGCGTCTATATCGTATGTTTCTACACCGAGTCAAATAAATAACACTATGTTGTAAGTCGAGGTCCTTAATGTGTTGAACATGTTGGGCAGGGAGCAGAATCCATCCATGAATTCTTACGGCCAAACACCTGGGTTTGAACTCCTCTGTCAGAACAAGTGAGAAGCTACTGACGCTTTGTCTCTGTTTCTGCGTCTGCACATGTCAGCAATAGTGAAGAGGTTGTTCTTGAGTCATCCAGATTATTAGACTGTAAATGCACTAAGAAAGGCCCTAAATGACTGTTTCTATCAGGCAGTGAGCTAAAGAAAAGTTTGTTTTTAGGGATTTGGTTCAGTATGCCGTGTGAGTAAGGGTCCGGGGAATGTTTTACATGATAACTGCATAGTGTGTAAACGGACTAATCTCAAGGTGAGCTGGATAAATTCCTATAAACACATTTGAGATAACGGTGTGTGTTCAGCAGGCGCAGGATAGTCATTGTATTTCAAGTTAAAGCCTGTTTTACTGCAGCCACTAAAGCTGCTGCAACTCATTACTAGCCAAAGGTTAGTCCCAGCTACATATTAAGGCCAATAAATGTCACAAACAAGCTGCACAGAAGATATGAGGACTCTGAAGGGATACACGCTGTGATGTAGTGTGGGAACCCAAGTGTAAACTAACCAAAATATGCATCATACTTAAGATTCCTCAAAGTAAGCCACTGTTTGCCTTGATGACAGCTTTGCTCTCTCTTCATTCTCCAAACAGCTTCACGAGGCTGTCACCTGGAGCTTTTCCAACGGAGCTAGGGTTCCCACATATGCCGAGCACTTGTCGGACGTTTTTTTTTTTTTTTTGCTTCACTCAACGCTCCAACTCCAGCCAAATCATCTCAGCTGGGTTTAGGTGGCTGAGTGTGGAGGCCAGGCCATCAGATGCAGATGTTTGTTTGCATAAACCATGTACCCATCACCTTTTCAGCATCTTACAAACACAAAACTCTCACATCTGGACTCATCACACCAGAGTCCGGTGTCCATGATTCTTTCTTGTGTTTCTTGCTCCGAACTGTTCTTCTTCTTCTTCTTGGTCTCCCTTAGTGGTGGTTTCTTTGCAGCAGCTTTGAGTCACAGTTTCCTCTAACAGCGGATGTTTAAATGTATTCTGGGCTCTAACCTTATTAATATCTAAGGAGGCTTTAACACATAATTTGTTCAGATTCAACAATTCAATGCAATATTGTTCCAAAGCTGTGTTTAACCTTGGTTTGGTTCATTCCTGCAGGGCAATCGAGTCACGTCCTCCTCACACGTCCTCAACTTTATGTTCTAGCAAACATTTTTGTGGTCGTTCCTAATTTAGGGATCTTGGGAAATCAGGAAATAATCACATAAAGAGTGGATCATCAACTGCTCTGTGGTTCAGGTACCAAAATTCTGTCTATGAACAACTTGTACATGTATGCATTTATGATGAGAAGGAGCACCGCTGCTGCAGGACACCTCTGTCGGGTCGACACTCGTCCAAAGACACATTAAACTTCTTGTCTATTGGTCAGTGGGTAACGTGAGTTCACTCTGCACCGGGGAGTGATTGCAGCCAGGCTGAGACCATCCTCTCTAGCCAGGCTCGGCTCGGTTCATTTGATCCAGAATGGAGTGTGATTGCTGTGATTGCCGTGTTTACACCAGAACAAACGAACCGACCTGAGGGATAAACGCTTCCTGTTACGGAACAGCAACCCAAGTGTGAAAGCTCCCAAATGAGCATCATCTCCTCTGCAGCGGAAGGGAGACACGGACAGACAGTTTCTGGAAATGTTCTGGACTGAGTGACTATGATGTCTTAATGTTGTGACGGAAGTTTTGCTATAGATAACCAAGCTTGATTAAACCAGTTGACTCTGGTTATTTCACTGTTTTGACGTTGGAGCGCCAGTTTGATCCGTTGTGATCCTATAACACTGGTTCAGAGTTGTTCCCAGTGTATGAACGAATGGGTAGATGTGTCGTTGGGTAACAGTAGCTTTTCCTATCTTATAGCCTCCCATTTAATGGTAGCTCTTCCTATCTGTATGATGCTGATGGTTTCTATATGGCAGTAGCATCATAACGATCGTATTAAGACGCGTTTTGAATGAAGCTGGAGGTCATTGAAGGCCTAGGTGGAAAATGCACGGCCCTCCACTGATTAAATATGAATGTTCTTGTTTGTATTTGGACTTAAACAAAGGGATAACTGTGTTGTCATATTTGTAGTCGTTGTGATATAGAGGGTTATTATTCTGTGTGCTACTGTCCAGTTAAGATCAAATTGAGCTGTACGTGAATTAAAATGACACTCCTGAGCTGGAAGATCACCAGTGACAGTTAATTCCTTCCTCCGCTGTGTTCTGGGACAGAAAGCGAATGTCTTGTGATGTGTGTTCATCTCTGATAGCCTCACGGTAGGTGGGAAGTTTTGGCGTGGTTTTGAAATTCCAGTAGGCAATTAGATTTCATTCCAAAACAAGGTAATTAGTATTTGAACAACATCTCCCTTCAATGCCCCGCAGATAAACTCGTAGAAAACCATTCAGCTTCTGAAAAGCTTTTATTTGTTTATGCTTTGTTTCGACTATTTATTTGAACACTAACCAGAAGCAGGACTCCGGGTCTGAACAGGTCCAGGCCGTCAGTGGGAGCGGCGGCCGATGACTGGCTCTGAATGCCAGACACATATTCATACACACTCTCTCTCTCTCTCTGTGTAGACACAGGTGTACATGTGCATCAGCCTCACGGGTTCACGCCAAACGCCGTCGCTGGCTCACATGCAGACACAAACACCTCACTGTCATTACGGCGCCCACTCGTACACGCCCTTTTCCTCCCTCTCATTATCAATGCTCTCTGGCTCCAAACTCCAGTTACCAGAACACCAAAGCAAAGCTGCCTCATTACTATCTGAGGCTAATACAATAACTACCACGTATGTCCCCTTTGTCTCTGTCCTGACCTCAGCACCGTCTAACTCTTCAGGTTGTATTTCCACATTCATAGCTGCAGCACTTTGTTCCTGTCAGATTTGAAGCTGTAATTCACTCTGACGCAGGTCCAGTGTTCTCGTTATACAAAACCAGTTCCTTAAAACATCTAAATCAAATTAGGATGAGGTGCAGAAACGAAGGCAGCAGTCTCCAAACCCACAAAGCAGTCAGACCGTGTAATTGTCTTCACCCTGCCAGAGAAATTATTCTGATCTGACTAGTGCACACTAAGTGAGCGACGTTTAACGCTTGTGTATTTGTATTTGGACAATAACCCATTTCCCATTTTCTTTCCAAGTGAGTGAAATTGACTCCCACGCTAACGTTTTGCAATTCAGCGCTTTGGTGGTAACTTTCCACCATCACTCTGCACGTGGAGGGAAATAACGTGGAGGCATCAGAAGAGCTAATGCTACCACTCAGCTACCGCTAAACCAGGTATCAGGTAAACCAGGTAAAAGCATGCATGCCCCTGGTGCATGCTGGGAAGTCCTTCAGCTTCTCACAGCTCTAACCGGAGCTTAGCATGAACCGATGACAGGAGTAAAAACTGCTTTCCTGAACAGATTAAGTTTTGATGGATTAAAGCTAAAATAGCACAACTGTTCTATTATTCTATTCTATTAGCTTCTGTTGTTGTTTAATGCTAATGAAATAATTATAGTTTTCTTGGTTGACTCGCAGTAAGCACGGGATTTAACCACGGTTCAGGAATTTTGACTCTAGGCGCTGATGGATCAGAGTTTAAAAAGAAGGATTTCAGGGTTTCTGGTCTGAGTGGTTTTAGCTGCGCCGTGAATACGATCTGTGAATGGATGGATTTATGACCTTAAAGTAAAACCTTTTTTGAAACAGCAAGAGGAAAAACACTGCCCGGTCTGCTCTGATTAGTCAGATCCAGTGCAGATCAATGCCCGTAAATGTTTGAGCTGAAAGGTGAAGGGTAGAGGAAGGGACAACCTGAGAAAGCGTTAGATTGGTTAGAATTAGTTCACGCCCACAAGTGCAGGATGACGCTTGGTGCTTCTATGCATTTCCTTGTCCACATGTCTCAGCGATCGGACAAAAACTGAAAATTGTCCTTCGCTCGGTGGAAGTGGTTTGAGTGAAGAAGGGATTCAGGACAAAGTAGGGTCATGAACTTTTGAGAAAGCGTTTTATTGGCTGCAAAACTGGTTTATGCCCACGAGTGCAGGATGAAGCTGTAGCCTAACGCAGACTAGAAGAGCCAGGATTACTTTAAAATGCTTGTCTTTGTTCATGCGTCTCGTTTCTCCTTTGTTCATCCTCCTACAAACATCTACTCAGACGTCTGCGTTCTGAGCTGCAGACATTTTAGTAAAAGTTACCGTTGACCCACATTTATCAGCTCCAACCGTGACAGGATTTGACTCGAACACCTATGAAATGAAGAAGGGCCACGAAATGACTTCACTGTTCCACCAGAAACAGGCCCAGTGTGTGCAGCATCAAAGAAAACACATTCACAGGGACTTTAAATTAATCATCAATCTCAAATTAATCATTAAACATTTTTTGTCCACATCCACCAAAACTGAAACCTGTTGCTGCTTGTCACTTTCTGATTAAATCTGTGGTTTAGATGCCGTAAACATCTGCTAATGTTAAACAGTTTCTGTTGAGAGGTTGAGTCTCGTGTTAATTGTTGAGCTTCAGACAGTAGCGTGTTGTTTACAAAATTCAAGTGATGTGTGATGCGTGTCTTAATTACTAATTATCCAGTTACATTTTTAATTTAATTTTGTTGTGGGGAACTCAAGCTGTCATTTCAGAAATGTCTGATGCCTGAGGATTTGTTTTCTGTCAGGAAAGACTGAGATACAGCACGTAACAGATAGCATGACAGCATAGCCTCCAGCTATCAGGCTCCTCTTCTGTGGAACCAGCGCTCACTTTGGGTTCAGGAGGCAGACACCTTCTCTACTTAAGGTCAGGACTAAACTTTTCCTTTTTGATCAAGCTCATAGTTACAGACGGACTGAACCATCCCTTAATTATGCTGCTATAGGCCTAGGCTGCTGGGGGACGATGCACTGAGCACATGTCCTCTACTCTCTTATCTCTGACACTGAGCTCCTATCCTCTAATTTCTGTGTCCCTCTACTTGGTCGGCCTTCAGCAGATGGGTCCCTCCATATGAGCTTGAGGTTCTGCTAAAGGTTTCTTCCTGTTAAAATTGTTTTAAAAGATAATTTTTTCTTGCTGCCGACGCCTTCATGCTGCTCTGGGGGTTTCAGGCCAGGTTTTTGAATCTATATCAATAAAACTGAAATAAATTTAACTGAGTGAGGAGGTGCAGGCTGATGTGGGGCAAAGGTTAACCAAAAAAAATGACTGATTTAAATATCCAGGTGAATCTATGGAAATACACAATGATCAGGAACTTTTAACAGATGTTCTTGTGAATTATACGATCTTAACTATGCTTTGAAATGTACATGATCTTTATTGACTGTGCTCCTCCTGCAGTTAGAGTTTGTTGCATCTATACATGATCGGATTTCTGTGGGCATTCCCTGACACCTCCAGTTTGCCCAGGCTCTCTGTGATTTAGCATCACCTGACTTCCATTTAGCCTAAAACTGAAATTAAGATTTTTAAAGTGAATACGACAGTAAAAAAAATAAAATTAAAGTTAGTTTAGGTGCAAGGAAGCTGGAGTACCTGGAGAGAACCCACATGCTAACTCCACACAGATGGATTCAAACCCAGAACCTTGTGGCCCTGAGGCATCAGTGCTAACCACCACACCACTGCACCACCCTGTAAATTATCATGAATAGACAAAAAAACAAGAACAAGCTTGTTTCAAGTAGAGCAAGATGACTGCAGATCCAGCAGCTTTGCACCTAATCGACTGGTTCTGAATTTTAAATGTTCAGACAGGTGAAGTGGACTATTACCAATGCTGTTATAGGTTTTGTGTCTTAGGTGGTTTTGTGTGTGTTCTTGTGTTTTATTGACGGCTTTTAAGCTGGAAACCATAAACTGTATCTGGCTTCACTTTCACTCCTTCTTCCTGGAGCAGAGCGAGGCCTTGGCTGCATCTCAGGGGCCTGTTGTTTTATTAATTGGTCCGTGCTTTGAACAAGCTAACCTAAATCAACCCCTGACAGAAGTTATTGTTTCTGTTTGTTCTACAAACTGGAGAAAAATAAGTTTTATTTGCTGTAACTGGTCGTAATAATCATCCCACCTTCAGACCAAGATGAAAGTATTCCTGGTTCCTAGATCTGGAAAAGTCTCTGTCCCACTCTTGAGTCCTAGTTTTTGCTGCATCTTTGATTGGATCTCTGGCCGTTTGACAAGGAGAATAAAGGTTATACCAAATGTTATTACAATCAAGCAAAAGGTGACTGTTTATTGTTGTGGGGTTATTTCTGCATGAGCCAATAAAACCGACGAAGAGAAAGACATCGGCTGACGCGTGTTCAACTCAACGTCTATTCTCTAAATAAACTGTTGAGCCATACCTGCCCTGACTCCAGACCGTATCTCAGCGATATCCGACGACAGCTCCGTGGAGGTCAGCCGGTCCCGTCAGATGTTTAATGTTCTGCGTGACTTTCAAAGCGTGAGAACGAGGAGGTTATCGTTTTACAGAACTGCCCCGCTTTGAGGTTTTCTGCCTTCGCTCCCGTCTGTGTCGTGACATTGGTGAATGGGCCGGTGGAGGTCAAACAGTGTAAACGCCAGCGGTGATATACAGTCGCGAGTGTATCTGATTTACTGTGTGTGAGAACGTGGAGCCTGTCATTTCACAAAACCACATGACGGCCGCTGGAGGGAGGGGGAGGAGGGGGGTGTGTGTGCAGAAGGGGGTGGGGGGGTTGAGGCTGCATTTGGATATGCTAAGAAGTCCTTGAAGGGTGGTTCTAATTGTCAGATATACCAGTCTGACTCATTGTTTACGGCTCGCGACAAAGCCCAGTGTGCACCATAGCCCTCCATTCATCAAGCCAGCAGCACTGATTAGGCCTGTGCTGAGTTATGGTGGGAACCAGTAACATTTCCTCCCTCATGTAGACCTGAGTTCCTGCTGATAACAAACAACCGCACAAAGCCCCGATATGTGTACGTGCAGCGCGCTCTGTGTTGTGTTGCACTGGGTGCATTTGAAGGCCCCGCTGCATTCACACTGGTGGCGGGGTATTAATAGATTTATGAGACATGGCGGACCCTTATATAAACCAGGAAACACACATCTGAAGGAGGTTCCTCCCAGTGCCACTCCGTCTATTTTCTGTTCAGTCGCGGTTTCGCGTCGACACGTGGGCTTATCCCAGTGTTCTTGGTGACTCCAGTTGTGGGTTTGATGCATGTGCTATTGTTCTGCTTTCACATGACTCTGTTTCCCACATGTGTGGCTCAGAGACCTCAAAGTTGTTCTTTGCCAACAAGTGAATTAGAAACGAGCGTATCCCTCAGACCTGAAATCACTCAAACCCGGATGAGTTTTCTGCGTGAAACACTTACTGTGGTTGAGTCCAACACTTCCATGCGCTTTTAAACGTCTAACCACTGAGCACATACGCTGAGTTCCTCAGGCGGACGTCTACTGTCTGCTCCAGGGGCCAGGGCTGATAAAGGCTCTGATGGGTTATTAGCTGTGTGTCCTTCTCCAGATCTGCAAACTGCTCATCTGCAGTCCTGCTCTCATCATTCATAGCTTATAGTTCTTAACTTCTACCTGAATGCATAATTCTCCAACCTGCTTCGTCACATTGATGCTCATATCAGATATATCCATCATCTGGTTCCTCCAGGTTCTGCTCTATGTTTCTTCCCGTTAAAAGTGAGTCTTTTCTTGCCACCATTTCGGGTTCCGTCTCTGGGTAAAGCTTCTTTTTGTTGTTATTAATTATATTAAATGATGTTTTCCTAAACCTAATTTGTTGTTTTTTGCCTTCTGTTCCATAAATTAACAGAAAAAGATAAAGAATCTTCTGTCCAAGCCCTGCGATAGGTCCATGCAGGGTGTACCACGCCTCTTGCCCAATGTAACCCTGCAGAGGACAAGCAGTCGATGTGGTGGTTAGCACTGATGCCTCACAGCAAGAAGGTTCTGGGTTCTAATCCATGGGCTGACTGGTTCCTTTTTTTATGGAGTTTGCATGTTCTCCCGTGGGTTCTCTCCAGGTTCTCCAGCTTCCTCCCACCATCCAAACACATGCTGCTTAGGTTCATTGGTGACTCTAAATTGGCCGTGACAGCTGGGATAGGCTCCAACTCCACCTGCAACAATATAGAGGACAAGCGGCTACAGAAAATGAATGAATGAATCTTAATTACAATAATTTGCTCCTCCGACCACTAGGCGGCGCTTGCTCGTTTTTGTCAGGATGACTGACGGTTGTAGTTCAGGAAGTAAAGGTTGCTCAGCTCCAGGTGTTCTTGATTTGTTTTTACGCTGAGCTGTGCTGCAGCTTCTCTGCACCAGCACGTATTTTTAATCTGAATTCAAACCTGGAATAATGTGTGAACGCATGCATAGCTCTGGTTCTCAGCGTAGCAGCACCTCCACGGCCTTTTTAAAGAAAAGCTTCTGCTTCTTCACCAAAACCTGGATTACATGACTCTACAAGACGACAAGTTTGTAAGTGTAACTCTCTTTATCATATTTCATTCCTGTTTGTTCTAAGTGGGTGTCTTTCCCTTTAAATACCTCCCTCTTCCTTCTTCTTCTTCTTCTCTTTTATTGTGGTTGCTGCATTGACCCGTTTTCTTCCACGGGGACCAGTAAAGTTTAATCTCCTGCCTCGTCTACGGCCACTCCTGCAGGCCCTTTCAGTGAGTGGAAATATGTTCTTTCTCAATCTGCCAAGTTAAATAATCCTTTAAACCGTGTGATGCATTAATGAAGACAAATGGATCCGTGTGTGCGTTCGCTCCTTCCTCTCTCAATCTGTTTCCTTTGGTCTCCAAGCACCGGGATCTTGTTTGACATCAGCTAAGAACGAAACAAAAAATACCTTTTTTTTTTACGCTTAAGGTGCCTTGAGAGGCTGAGCCCTGTTTGTTCACCTGCGCCCTGGTGTGCCTGCTGGGCGCAACCATCACTGAAGTATCTGCCAGAATTATTACCAGGAAGAGACGGATTCAGCTGGAGACGTGAATCTGTGCTGGAAACATTTACTGATCTCAATCAACAAACCTCACCTGTTACAATAATTCAGCTTTTTATTGGTTCTAGTTACTGAGATGATTTTATGATTTGTTGCTCGACTGGGACGTTTATTTGCCCTGATCTGATCCTAAATGTCTTAGAGTTGGACTACTGTCTGTCTAAAGTCTGTCCTTGTCTTCCTTGTCTTCTCCTAGAGTTGGTCTACCATTTGTGAAACGTCCTCGTAGCATTGCTGTCCGACTGATTTCATTTTCCAGAGTTAAGTTCTTTTCCTTTCCTTCTTTTTCAATCTTAACCCAACCACCATTAAAACCAAAGAAGAAGAAGGAGGTGTTTTGACGCTACAGAGACGTGGTTTTGGGTTTAAGGCAGATCTAAAATAAATACCTGCAAAATATCAGTCTTGACTGAAGCTCCACACTGATCCAATCATTTAAAAAATGCCTGGATCAGCCCTGATAGCGACTGGGACGTCCCCACTGAGTTGAGGAACATTGGGTCAGTCAGACTCGTCCTCATTGTGTCCTGGGTGTGTTCACTCCTGTAATTTACTGGTCACCAGGACGGACGCTAATGCACAGTCTGCTGCAGGAAAATCAAGTTGTTTGAGTTAAATGTTAGCTGTGTGGTAGCTGAAACCCGTACTCATGGGCTCAGAGTTAAGTGAAGGACGTCTGCAAGCTAAAACCAGATCTACAGAGGACAACATGGACGCTGTTTGATGGACGGGTTATTGAGAAAGACTAAAAGAAAAGTGACCTGATGATGGTCCTGGTTAGGAGTCTGATATTGTCTCAGTCTGCAGCAGAGTCAGAGTCGTGGCTGGTGGTTGTGGCTAACAACAGGACTCACTCTGCATTCCCAGCTGCTTCTGTCCTGAACACACTGTCAACAGCACATCAGCAAATCCCCCCAACACAATCACCCTCCAGAGACCCGACACAAGCCCACTGTTCTGCCCCTACACCTGGGTGGTAGCTAGCAGCAGGAGCTCCAGCTCTGCCGCTACGTCGTCGGGCTTCAATAGGACGTTTGATGGTTTTAATCCTTCGTGAGTTCGTCACAAAGACGCTTTACTCAGTGATACTAATTTGAGGTAATTTAAACTCTCAGTGGTTGAAAGCTGTTTATGTCATTCAGCTGAACCTCTTAAAACGAACAACTTTGCTTTCCTTTCAGTCGGGATTAAAGGAGGCAGAAAGTTTGATTCATTTCTGGCAAGGCGTTAAAGGGTTGCCACATCGTGATTTAAAACCTTCACCGTGTTGTGTGAGTGCACAGGACGGGGTGTGATTTCCTTTCACTCAGGGCCGACTTAGATTGGGCGAGCTAATTTATGTTAGAAACACGCTTAAGAGATTTGCTCTGCTCTCAGTGGTTTTAAGGGGGAAAGGCTGCATCCGTTGTTCCCTGGGACTGAAACCTTGCAGAATACTTTTGTCAAGACAAAGCAGAACGAGATCAATCCCGCAAATATTTCCGCCCATTGAGAATAATAGAGCTGTCAGTAATATTATTTGCACGTTAACACCTTTAAATGTACCTGGAGGTTATATCTAAGCTGCTCAGATTTATAGCTCATAACACGTCAGCAGTAAATGCAAATTGCTTTGTTTCTGCTTGCTTTCTTATTCTTCTTTGGGTTTTTTTAGCTGCACTTTATATTCTGCTTGCTTTCCACAGTGTTACCGACGCTTTGATCACTTCTTGTTTCCCATATATGTACACAAGGTCGATGAAATAAATGGAACGTGCATGTAAAATACAAAACGACGTGTTTTTGAACCAAATCTCGTTGAAAATAAAACGTTTCAGGCTTCGTTCAGTCCACAGATCAAAATGAACTTTAGAAATCCTTCGTCCGTTCTGTAAATCTGACAACTTTATTGTCCATTACGTGGGCGACATATGGCGCTCCTTTCCTCGGCCAGTTAAAAATAGCCTTAAAAGCAGGCAGTGACAGATTTACAGTACATGACATAAATAACATTAGATCCATACGACCCTGCGGACAACATATGAACAAACAGGTGTCCGCTGCATTGTTCACTCAGCCGCTCTCCGTCTAAGTGCGTAACTGAAGAACATCCAGACGTAATACCAGAAACGTTGCCGCATTTAAGTCTCCACCTAATTACATTTAATTCCTTTGACTAATTTCTGTGCCACCTGGAACCCAGTTGAGACCACAACATAAAATCTTGAACATTTAACCTCTGGGGATTCCCTGTCTCCTTGACTGCAGTAATAACAGTAATACTCCCTGCTTTCAGGTGAAGTTAAATCATGATATGCAGGATTCTTTTATCCCTTTGTGTTATTCTTAGGAAGACTCTTGGGTTCTATCGGATCAGATCATCTTCATGCTTTCACTCTCTGAAAAGCTGCAAGCGTGGAGTGAACGCCTTCAAAACCTGGCTCAATAGTCGCACGATTAAGCTGCCATGTTCTTCTAGTAGGGTGCAATCTTAAATATGTAGTTTAAATATAAGTTTTTAGGTGGAGTGGTGGAGAAACATAGCTGGTTGGTGGGACTGGGCTGACTTTAAAAGAAGCGACGCAGGGATTAAAGCCACTGCCAAGAGAAATGCATCATGAATGAAGGTGCGGTTTTCCAAGATCCAGGAGACTGGGTTGTATCTTTACTGCCTCCAGATTGTCTTGGGACTTGTTTGGTGTTTTTTCTTTTCCCAAAACAGCTCTGCATCATTTACCTTAAGATATCTTATCTCCTATTTTAAAATGTCTCCAAATCACCAACTCGATCTGCGATGAGGGTAAAATGGAGGCACATCTTAGGAGAGGGTTTTGTGGTTCATGAGTGCATCCTGCTAAAAGCTGATATTTAAACTGATTAAGAATCATTTTAGCATTTTGTTGCGTAAGGATTGATTGGTTTGGGAGTTGTCAATGCTGGAGGATGGAGGATTTTTAGCAGACATGTTCCAGATTCTGCTCCAGATTCTGCTCCAGTCCAGATACCTGGATGTTGGTCAGACCAGCCTGTTGGTGCATTACCACCACCTGCAGGACTCCAGTGTGGATCAGCAGATTTACAGCCAGTCGTTGCACTGAAGTCTTTGGGCGTTTATCATTTCGTGCGTTCTTGTCTGTACTTGTGATCTTCTGAAACGTCGCCAGTCGCTGCCCAAGCGTTTGAGTGGAGACTCAAAGAACAGTCCAAATACCTGGACGTGTTCTTGCACCGCCCGTTTTATTCAGGACGCAACTTTGAGTTAACTTTGTGCGGACTTGGAAAACCCAGGTGTCCCAGAATGCACTCTGCTGGCGTCATCAAGGCGTCACCGGCTGATCGCCCTTCATGCATCCTCCCATCCTCCAGGGCAGTTCCTACTCCAGAGTCAAACCTTTTAATTCAAGCTACCAAGAATGCAAGTTCAACATCCACATGATTGATGTTCTGTGTCTCATTTTTGTCCAGTGTCGCTGCAGATAATCTGGTTGCAGATTTAATAACTAGCAGTCTTCTTTCAAGCCTGCAGAAAGGAAACGTTTGATAGTTTTGGATTTGCTTTCTTTCTCCGTGTCGGTATCAGCTTTCAGCCAAGTCTTTCTTTTGCAGTCATTTATTTTCACTTTGATCAGGTTGATCAGGACATCCCTACCCTTTAACCGTATAGGAAGCTTTGTAGTTACAGCAGTTGCTGTAGTAGACAGTAATGAGACGAAGCTGCCATGCCAGGCGAAGTCATGAGCCTTGAAGGACTGTAATCTAATCTGCGGCGGGTGGAGAGGATGTTCTGCCAGTCAGCCACTCTCTTATTAGGACATGTGGGACCAGCTGTTTGTGTATGTTTGTACCTTCGCCTCACTGAATGCATGAAGGGAGCGATTCACTGCTTGTTTGGCCGCAGACGGTGCAGAGCTGAGCACGGAGTAACGCACAAACACACAAAGGCTGGCACGCGTAAACAAAGACGAAGCCTTTAAACGCCTGAGAACGGCCACGTACGCAGATTAGCACACGCTGAGCAGGTTATCACGTAAACACAGGACGCTGTTAGCGCTGGTCTCAGCTCACTGCTGCCCTTTCTCTGCCTCTACTCGGGATGAAGATGATGAAGGTGATAGCAGCAGGGCGGGTCGTCAGCTGGGGTCAGTTGGCCTTTTCCTCCCGGTTAGCTGCTGACGTGTTAGCACCCGTCGACCTGACATCACACGTTAGGTATTCATTCAAACACAAACTGATTAACTTGTGTTTTTTAAGCTCGTATATGTTTTTTTTTTTAGGCGTTTAAGAAGGGACAGGTTATCAAACACATCTAAATAACTGTTATTTTGCGACAGCAGAGATATGAACACAACAATGAAACAGGAACGGATCAAACGTCACGAGAGGTTTTATTTATTGAATGTGTTTTAAGCCCCTATTTTGGTTCACAGATAAAAATCGGAGTACGATAAATCACACAAAGTAAGTTTTGTATTTGGCTGCAGCCCTCAGGACCTCGATCACAAAGCGGTTCTGCTGCTGTGGAGCATCAAATCTGCTGGAAATACAACAGAAGGAGTTATTAACAAAACCCGACTGATTCGGTAGAAGAAGAGGTTTCAGGTTGAGCTCACGCATGCCGACGCTTCAGCACGGTGCATGAGACGTTCCACAAACGTGCAAATGTGATATTTCATCTCCAGCTTTATCTCCAGCCCTGAATTCAAGTGCAAGGTCGTGTTTTGAGGGAACATGAACATGAAAGGTAATAGTTTGGCTGTTAGAGCATTGAGCTGGGTCAACGATGCATCAACAGATCTTCCTTAGAGAGCTTTCTCCTGAGCTCCATTTACACTGGAAGAAGAAGAAGACTGGAAGAAGATGTCTCCACGTCTCCATCGTCTCTGTCCACATTGATTCCATCTTGGTTCTTCTTGTTTTTCTGTCCCTCACCTGATGTTTACTCCACGTGGAGCAGACATGCTCAGAGAGGATGGATTTATTCCAAGAACCAAAGAGAAAGCAGCAACATGAAGAGTCTACCTGGTTAGTAAAGGTCTACAGCAGACATCTCTGCATGATCAGACTGGTACGTCGTCTATTGGAGGTGTTTTCAGTGGACTAATGTTCCTGTTTCCCCTGTTTGTAACTGTAATACCGTAACTCAAATGCAACGGCCGTGTTTCAAAGGACGACCTATATTAAAAGTAATAAATCATCCCGGTTCTGTACAGGTTTCCTAATTACAGATTGAATATACAACAAAAAAGCTTTTCAAATTTCAAAAATCCTCCTCTGTTTGTGGCCGTCGTGGTGTTTAAGCCTGCACACATAATCACATCGGCGTCAACATGTAGGCACACACAATAAAACATAAAACAGTCACACACGCATGCACTTCCATGCATGCAAACATATGCACACGCACTTGCTGCAGACTGCGCTCCTTCGCGCACACACACACACACACACACACACACACACACACACACCTAACACACGGTGCACATTTTCCACAGCGCTCCCCTCTGACGCCGGCTGAAAATAGCTCTGTGCTGTCGGTGTGTGAAGTGTCCGGGGCTCTCGCAGCTGATTGTGTGGCCCCGCGGAGGAACGGTACGAGGCTGTGGGATGTGACAAGAGCGCCGCCGTGGGTGGAAACTTCTCTTAAAGGGAAATTCCGCCCACTGATCCTCTTAGATATCACCGAGTGTTGCAGCGCGCTCTCCCGGAGCTCAGCTGTGGGCCGTGCGTGGGTAAAGTTAAGTTGGTGTAGACGCTTTTTGCTCCTCAAACGCTTAAAGCAGCACTTTTGTAGCTCGAATAATCTGTGGAGAAAGAAGAGTATTAGTGGAACAATGGAGCCAAACAGCAGCTTTACTGAGGGATGTTCTCAGACTTTAAAGAACTGACAACAAAGATGTTCAGTCTTAGTTCACTTCAACAACATCAGGTCTGCAGCTTTATTCAGTGCAGCTGTTTCAGACACTGGTTCCTCCCCACATGTGAACACTATCTCTTTATTCTTCTTGTTTCTGGGGTGTGGGGCAGGAGGATGACAGGATGCAAGCTTTTCCACGGTGAAAAAAGACATCCAGTCTCACAGAAGCATGATCTGACAAGTTTTCAGCATAGACTGTATAAAAAAATGTACTACACGTCTGCACTTCCTCCCACTAGTCAAACTGACGCTAGTGTCCCCAGGATGTGGGCCGTGACATCTGGTGAGTTTGGAGACAGAGTCTGAGATTGAGGAGCGGTTGTCATCGGCAACTGTCAATCATCATGACCTCACATCCTGTAATTAAAACTAAACTTTTCAAAATAATTAACATTTGAACATATTAACTGCCTAAAATTACAGAAACAATCCTTGGAAAAATAAATATTTATGGTGTATTTTAGTGTTTTATTTTGGACGAAGTCCCGCCCAGCCACCAGGGGGAGCTCTACTGGCTTTGGCTTCACCTTTAAGGGGTGCAACCACAGACATATCAAAGTAGAATTATTCTCTGAATTTTGGACCGATTTCCAAACGTATTGATCTGTTAAAAACGTCACATGTAGCTATGATAAAAATATGGTTTTACTACCCAAATACAAATGAATGTTATCAGCAGACTAGCTTCTGACAGAGGATTGTAAACTTCAACCGAGTGATTTATGATGACTGTTATTGTGTAGAAACACCATTCCTCCATAGATGTAATGCACTGTAGGAGCCAGTGGCCCTGATCCAAGATGGCCGCCCTGTAGGCACGCCACTCCAGTAGACGACAGCGCTCAATGAGGCGTCTATGTAGATGTGTCTATGAGTGCAAACACAGTCTACAGGTTGTTCATCTGCTAGAAACATGGAGTGGGCGGGGCTTAGTTATATGATAGGTATATACTGCAGCCAGCCACCAGGGGGAGCTCCACATGTTTTTCTTTCACCTTTGAGGAGCTGTCATGACGTCCACTTTTTATACAGTCTATGCTTTGCACTAACATTCACCTGCAGCACATATGCAGATAAATGTACTCTGCAAAAAAACACATGTTAATTTAAAGCAAGTAACCTCAAAGAACCCGTGTTTTAAGACTGAAAATAAGTAGATTATAAAAGTTTACTTAATATCTTTGTAAACTTAATCGTCATTCTTCTGTTTTGTGTTTCATCTCTGGGCGGCTGTGGTTGCGGTTTCTAATCTATCCTGACATGATTCACCTTTGAACCTTTTCAGGGAGGGTGTACATGTTTAATATCCTCTGCATGATCTTGTTGCATCTTTTGCACAATGCATCTATTCTGAAACCGTGTGGGGGAGTGAAGCATCTTTCCACATTGAAGAATTCCTCCCCCTCCTCCCCAAAACCCCAGCCCAACCCCTCCACCAGCACCATCACGCCGAGCAGCGGTGTGATTAGCTTTGTTGCTAAAGCGTGAGAAGGTCCCAGCAGTGTTTTCTGCGTGTTTGTGCGCGAGGACTCCTCCAAGATCCAGACTCCACCCGGGCCTTTCATCTCCCTGTTCTCACGGGCTGTCAGGACTTCCTGCTCACGCCCCGGCCGGGCCCCGCCCTCATGCGTGGCCTCTCTCTAGCTGTCACTGCAGCGGTGCACTTCCTCCTCTTTGATTGCCCCCCCTCTAATTGGACGGTGTCATTACGCACTCTGAAGCGTGTTGGTGGTGGAGGTCACTGTGAGAGGAGGAGGTGCATGTGTTTGTGTGCGGCGAGTAAAACAAAAGAGTTTGACATCTGCGGGAAACCGAGATGCTCGGCCGCAGGTATAATTAACTCCAGACACGTTTGTAAGAGCAGACGGGGATTTATAGCTCAGTGAACGTCTCTGTGATGCTCTCTGCTCCGTTACACCGGCTCCCGTCAACACAGTGCATGGCTCTTATGCAGCGATGAGTCAAAATGTGTATTTATTTAGATTTATTTGCAGTAAGTCATCATAATAACTGCTTGTCTAGCAAGTTATTCTTCCAGGAGACTTGTAAAAAAACACGTAGAGAAGCTTTAAAGAGCCACACCTGTGTTTTTATATATTTATTTCATTTGAAGGTTTAAAGCTTTTAAGCTGGACGGCATTTTTCATATTTAGTTCTTTTTAGTTTTGTTTTTTTTCTCCAGTGTTGTTCGTCAGGGAGGCTTGCAGAGTAAGAATTTCACTGCATGGTTTAAACGGCTGTTTTTCCCCAGCGCGTGACGATGAGACGTCTTAAAATCCTTAATCGTTTAATTACAGGACAATAAAAGTTAAACTTACAGACACTGGGATTGGTTTAAAAGTCTAAACCATGTGACAAGAGTTAAAGTCCATGCTGAATAAATAAATAATAGAATCATGTAACAGAAAATTAAATAAGAGGAAGCACACTGATCTGGCATAACATTATGACCTAATACTGTGCAGGTCTCATCAGAGAATGGACATGGGTCTTCTGAGGGCGTCCTGTGGTCTGAGGGGAGGGGCCGAGATCAGTCTGGGATCTAGTGAATGTGGAGGCCAGGTCAACACCTTGTGCTGTTCTTCTTCCTAAAGTGTTTTTGTGTCTGCATCCTGCTGGGGATGGCTGCTGCCATCAAGGAGTGTCATTGCTATGGGGTGGGGGTGCCTGGTCTGGTCTAGGTGGGTGCTACATGTCTAAGTAACATCCACACCAATGAATGAAGCCAGGTCCACAAGTTTCCCAGCAGAAGATGGTTTAAACGTTATTTATTTCTCCGTCGGTGGTCATAATGATGTGGCGGATCCTTTCTCAGACTAAAAAAACCCTCGGTTTCAGTTCTGAGCATTGTTCATTCATTTTAAACCTCTTCTGTAATCTTTGGTGTTAATTGTCGTCCGCGTGGAAACAAGCGCTCGTTTCCTGGAGGAAGAGAAGGTGCTGATAGTGCGCGGTGACTTCGCTGAGTGCTGGTGTGGGTGAGAGCCGCTAGCTGGGAGAGGCCGCCATGGGAAGTCTGGGAAAGTCTTAATGACAGACTGGTGGTGAGACGAGACACAGAGCCATAACCATGAATCACATGGTAATTAATGAGCAGGTTCCCATGGCCGGGGCTTGTTTGATGCTAAAACAAAAGCTATCTGGACCACGCAAGCCGTATTTACACACACATTAGACAGATTAAGAGAGGAGGAGGAGGAGGTGGTAGTAGTGGTGGAGGGGGGGCAAGGTTAAAGAGAGCTGGTTATGTGGCGTTAGCGATAAGAGGAGGGCAGTGACGTGACCAGCAGGTAGACCGGTGCCGAGATGGACTGGAGCTAATGAGGGAGTGCAGGAGCAGCTGGCTGCCCGGCTGCAGAGTGAAGGGGAGGGCTAAAGGTCCCACTAATGATAGCCTCTGCTCTCTGAAGGAGGAGGGGGGGTCACAGAGAAGGGCAATAAAGACGTTAGCGTGTCTCATCGTCGTCTTGCAACAGAGCAATGAGTCACCGAGCAGAGTTCTCACAGGAAAGAGCGGAGAGGAGAGTCTCATGGAACGATGACGGCGGCTCAAGGAACTTCCAAATATTATTATTATTATTATTATTATTATATGACCTTTGACCTTTAATCATGGCTTTACTGGTCCACAATAATAACAAAGAACCTTAACATATAAGGAAAGGAAATACACTCAGTACAACAGATTATTGATTCTTGACACAAAAGCATTTTATAAAAACTAAACCAGAGGCTTAAACAAACTCTTTGTAGTTCAGGGGCCACGTGTTTGAGCTCAAGGGGCCCGGACCATTATGATAACATCTCTAACTAATGAACTATCCTGACATGTTTTTAATAAAATCAGTGGGATTTCAGGGCATTGCTGCCACAACTCTTAGTGGACACAGATCAGCCACAACATTATGACATATTGATGTGGATAGCAGTGACACTCCTTGATGGCAGCAGCCTTCCCCAGCAGGATGCAGCCTGACTCAGGCCTCATCCACACGTACCCAAACCATCTTTTCAGTTTCAAGAATATCTGTGTCCACACGGATCCGTCTCAACAAAACTCTGCTTCATACTCCAGGCCTATAGGTGGCGCTGTTTCAGAGAGGAAGAGGCGGAGCATGCGCATAAAGCTTGAGCGCTGTTTCCAAATCGGCTTTAGAAGAAACCAAACTCAAGGAGAAATGATATTTAGCCCTAGTAACCATAATAGGCTCAATATCTTCTCCAGCAGGAACACGAGCATGTAGTCCACCATTGTTGTTGATGTTGTTAGGAGACGTCTCGCGGGACATAAGAGGTGGAAGGCTGCTCCAGGGGACCAGGTTTCAGAAAAGTGGACGATCGGACAAAACGATGCAAAACATCTGCATTTACACCAAAAAGCGTCTCTGTGTGGACGGGGCCACAGACGCACACACAAAAACACTTTAGGAACAACTAAAAACTTTCACTAGATCCCTCAACCCATAGGACTGCTGCAGGTTTTTGGAGTTGTGTCGTTTCTTGAAGATGTTTCACCACTCATCCAGCCCATCACGAGTCTTTTAGACCTGAAGAAGCTTCCTTAAACTTTTGCTCACCACCAACCTGTTCTCATGCATCTGAAACTCCCTCTTTTGCACAGTTGAAGCGTGCTTTCATCGGTTTATCTGTCCGTGTGAAGGCTCATTCATCCTCAGAGTTTTAGTTTTTACTGAACACGTGGGCCGTGCACTTTTCTTGTTAGAAGCTCTGAGCTCAGGTTGAGTTGTGTCGTGTTGCAATAAAGGCTGAGGCTGTTGCTCAGAGGAGGAGCAGCAGCAGGGGGGGGGGGGGGGGGGGGGGGGGGGGTCGAGGTTCGGGGTTCGGGGGGGTCGCTGCTGTCAGCCTGAGTAATGGCTGCAGTTGCTACATTCGGCTAGAGGCTTTAGTAACAGCTACGAACTGGAGGGGAAGAAAGGCCGAGAGGCTGGCGAGAATAATCCCCCCCACCCCCCACCACCCCCCGTAGACGGTACAACACACTCTGCTTCCAGTGTGTGTTGTTGTTGCTCCATGTGTCTGTACAGTGTGAGTGTTAATGGAAGGTCACTGATGACAAAACCAGCCGGGGAAAGGAGAGTTAACCCTATACCAGCAAGTAAAGAAAACTATGTTCTTAACCTGAATCTATGTGCTGAGAACAGACAGCTCAGATATGTATAGCCTGTATAAAAACATGCAGCACATCAGCACCATCAGCAGCATTTAATAGTCCTCCACAGTGTGTTGTTAGATGGGATAGCGTAGCAGCTAAAGGTCTAATAACTTCATCAGATAGTTGATGTGCAGCCTCCGTCTCATTTGGTAACTGACTGCGTTTCCTCTGCTAGCGTTAGCATTAGCCTTTTCAGATGCATTGCAGTGGTACTTTTGTTGTATTTCAGGACTGACATGTCACGGTAGTATGGGCTTCATCTTTACCTCACCTGTCAGACTGAAACCTCCAACTCTCAATCGTTTCATGCAGTCAATGACAAATTATCAACCTGTCGGTGAAAGAGCTTCAGACACATATGACATAACATTCCTCGCAGTGAGTTGATGTTTTATTTTGTGTGTTCGTTGTTGTTTCTCCAGCTGCCCCAGACTGTAACCTAGCCTTCCCGCCCACATCCCACTCCATGACCCCCTCAGCCCCGAACAGTTGCTCACGTCACTTCACTGGAGGCCAGAGCAGCCAGACTAAGCTCCCCGATTGAACGGCGAAATCCTACAACAGTCTGTGACGTTTCCATGGACGTCAAATAAAATGATAATTTTACATCAAAACACCAACGAGCAACTTTATTGATGAAGTGATTTCTGCTGTTGTGGAGCAATGAATCTACTGAAAATAGAACCGAAGAAGAAGAAGATTCAGTGTTCCTGTGTTTTCAGTGTTGCACATGGATTCAGGTTTAGGTAATAGTGGTTGAACGTCTTCCGATTAGATTTTTTTTTAAGTGTCCGTTGACGTAAAACCCCCGTAGAAGCTCTGGAGGCTTCTCTGCAAGTTTACTGAACCTTGAAAACAAACTACTGTTGGCCGTAACCCACGGCAACACCATAAACACAGTCAGTCTGACACTTGTGACATGCAGCAAACTCTCAACTCTACCACAACTCTGGTCTCTGGCACGGTGCGTTCACTGACATCAAGGACAAAATAGAAAACAGCAACAGCTGGATGGATGGATGGATGGATGGATAGTAGAAACCAGAACCAGTCGTCTTCTCTTCTCCAGTTGGAGCTCTGTCTCTAAAATAACTGACTTCAATGCAGAGGTGTCAGAAGTGGGATTTAAACCCATCCTTCCAGGACAAAGTCTGACATGACCCCATCCTCCGTCCTCCTTCCAGCTGACGGGTCCAGATGAACTAACACCGAGCCTTTTACAGTAACAGAAACTATTCTCATGTTTAATCTTTTCTTCCTGTGGCTGCTGAGCCTCCTCTGTACTCTAAAACATTTAAACCCTGCTGAACTCCACCGTTGCTGTTTTTAAATGTCTTGTTGTAAAGATGCTCCTTCCTGGGGAAAAGCCCTCCACTATGTTTAGACGCATCCTGTTTATTACCAAGTGTTTACGTATATATTTATATATGTATGTTTCTTTTTAGGAAGCGCAGCAAAGAATAGACGAGCAGTGAGCGAGTGGAAAGAAAGATAAAGATAGAAAACTATTACTGAAGACGTGATTAGAGGAAGAATGAGACGAGCGATGAAGAAAGTCATAAAACATAACATTAGAATATATATACATGCACTAATATTATTACAAACTTTACTCATTACTCCTTCCTGCTCCATTTTGGTCCTCAAACTATTAAAAACACATTAGCGAGCTGCACGCGCCCTGCAAATAATCTAAATGTGGATTCATACGTTCGTGAAAAACAAACCATTTCCTCCCATTTAAGGAGCTTTCAGTGTCCAGCTGTTTCACCAAATGACCCGCTCCTTTTTGATCCAATAAAACTATTTGTTTTCAGGATCAAGGAGCTGTTTTTAAGGGTTTACGTCTGGAGAGTGTACGTTCACACAGGGAAGCGGTTTATTGGTCGTATTTTGTTCAGATCGACGACACAAACACAAACACGTGTGCACAAACGCCTCAAACTTTTAGCCCTGAACGTCAGACGCCGCTCATGAAGCTGTGAATTTATGCTAGCTCACGCTCCGGAGTGTGAAGTCCCGGCTCCGGCAGGCTCCTCTGATCCTTTATGAGCTTCCTCCTATTTTTAGCCACCTCATTAAACGGCTGCTAATGATTCTTAGCCGTGTAAATGGTCCGATAGGCTAATTATTGGAGGAGAAAAACCTATTTCCATCCCACGCGCAGGCCTTTCTGACCCGCTGCTCGGCTAAAAGCGTGCGATTAACGGCAGAGGTTTGGTGACGGCTGCATCCAGCGGGAGTGGAGGAGAGGCTTCTAATGTTTTCTTATTATAAATGTCCAAATAGTTCTTTACAGTTTGGTTTCCTCTTTTAAGTTCCCCACATACAGGTTTTGTTTAGTTTAGAAAGTCTCTCCACTGGGATCTGACTCTGCTCTGGCAAAGATCAGCCGACCTGTAGACGTATGACACACTCAGAATACAAGAATAATACAATTATTGAACATTAAAATTAAACTGCAATGAAATTAAATGAATTATTGTATGAAATGTGCCAGTAGCAATAAGTCGAGGGGTTGTAGAGATGCATGTCTTGTGGCAGGATGGATTTCCTGTAGCATTCTTTGAGACAATGACCTTTTTTTTGGAGAAGATGCTCTGTTTTTCTATTATCTGATGGAGAGGAGGTGGAGGAAGGTCTCCTTCATTGCTATGGGGTGGGGGTGCCTGGTCTGGTCTAGGTGGGTGCTACATGTCTAAGTAACATCCACACCAATGAATGAAGCCAGGTCCAGAAGTTTCCCAGCAGAACACTGAACTGGAGCAAGATGGTTTAGATGTTATTTACGTCTCATGTCAGTGGTCATAATGTTGTGGCTGAATGCATGCACTAAATTTAGTTTCAGTTCATGCTATAGATCCAGAATCACTTTAACTTTATGCAGCTTGCATGAATTAAAAACCAAAGCATCAAACAGCTTTAATCATCTGAATAAAAATGTAAAGAACCTAGAAACCGGTCGAAGCGGATCAGGTGAGGACAGCGTCATGGTAACCACAGGTCCCAGCTCAGTGATCCACGCTGTGGTCAGGGAGTAGTCGGAGGACGTGTCCAGACATGTGGAGTGACCGCTCTGCAGATCTGAGGAACCAGAGGAATGTTTGGGGGGGGGGGGGGGGTTAGACGCTGCAGAGGTTCAGGTAACGGTCCGTGGGTCGTCACGTGTCTCACAGAGGGAGAGGAGTCAGTCTGGGTTAAGTTACGGCGTCTTAAATCATGTTAGCGTCCTCTCAGATGAACACATCCACCACAGTACAGCCCCCCCCCATCCCACTGAAGACACAGGCCTTGGCCTCATGAACTCTGGCCTCCAGAGGTGCGTCGTGCAGCGGTGGAGGTCTGCAGACGTCCAGCCTCCTGTCGGCCTCATGCTCCATCAGCTGGAGATTAGCAAAATAAATAAAGAAACTGTCGCCTTTAAGGAACAAATAAAACACTTGAGACTGAATCCAAGGCGTGATGACACGTCTCCGCACCGACACCAGTGATTTAGAGACCGTTCATTCTGAGTGTCTCTGCTGTCATTAGATGCCTGAACGTGGTCTGTGCTGCAGCCTCGCTCCTGAGCAATTAGTCTGAACAGGCCGAAGAAGCCGACGTCGACAAATCACGGCAGTGCTTCGCTCAGACGCTCGTTACCGTGATCCTGGTCAGCAGCTCTCCGTCTGCACCTGCTGACTGAGCTTCCCTCCGTGACGCCACCGTTCGCCGGTAATCACACCCTCTGGTGAGCGAGCATAAACAGACGCTAAGCTGCTGCTGCTCCAGGCTGCACTTATGAGATTGAGCCTGGACGCAGCTTTGCCCCCGTGTTCATTTCCCCCGACTGTTGAGTGTACAGTAATTTAAGAGATCAGCTCGGCGCAGTGTCACCAGGGGGAGGACTGGAGCGCCCCCGGGTGGAACAGCATGAAATCCAAAACGTGGACCAAGTGTTTCTGAGAGGATCAGAGCTGTAAGTGTGGGCTCAGGTGGAGGTCAGAGGTCAGGAGGTCGCAGACGGCTAGGTTCACCTCTCAGCTGATTTACAAGGAGTTAAACAGAAGGAAAACACTTAAGTTAAAACCGCAGACCGTTCAGACTTTGTTTAACGAAAGGAAGGAAGGAAAGGAAGGAAGGAAGGAAGGAAGGAAGGATGCAAAGGAAGGAAGGAAGGAAGGATGCAAAGGAAGGATGCAAAGGAAGGATGCAAAGGAAGGAAGGAAGGAAGGAAGGATGCAAAGGAAAGGAAGGAAGGAAGGAAGGAAACGAAGGAAGGAAGGAAGGAAGGAAGGAAGGAAGGAAGGAAGCAAAAGGAAGGAAGGAAGGAAGCAAAGGAAACGAAGGAAGGAAGGATGCAAAGGAAACGAAGGAAGGAAGGAAGGAAACGAAGGAAGGAAGGAAACGAAGGAAGGAAGGATGCAAAGGAAGGAAGGAAGGAAGGAAACGAAGGAAGGAAGGAAACGAAGGAAGGAAGGAAACGAAGGAAGGAAGGAAACGAAAGAAGGAAGGATGCAAAGAAAGGAAGAAAGGAAGGAAGGATGGAAGGAAGGAAGGTAGGAAGGAAGGAAGGAAACGAGGGAGGGAGGGAGGAAAGGAGAAAGGAAGGACCTGGACACTAGAGACCAGATGTCAACACGTGGTCTAAGACGAGTCCTCAGACGAGATGAACAGCATCTGTTCATATATTTCCTACGTTATAATGTGACAGTGAACGCGTCTCATTCTCTGTGTTTATGTCTTTATGTCCTTTATGTCAAACAGTTTCCTGCTGATAATCATCTGGGACGGTCCCGTACTCTGTGTAATTATCAGCTGCTGTCCCTGAACGATCAAAGCGATAAAACAGAGAGAAAACGGTGTTAAAGCAGCTGTGACACCAGGACAGGAGACGAAGGAGACGACGTCTGTGCAGCACACGGGACGAGGACAACGTCTCTGACACGTCTAAGAGGACACGAGAGACTCAGACTTAAACGTGATGTTGTCTTCATGGTGTTCTTAGTTTTAAAAGTTGGCGTCATTGCAGATATATTATAATAGATACACTCTAATATACGCTCTTTGAACTTCGCCTTAACAGGAGGCTGAGCTCCAGACCCCCCCACCCCCACCCTGCGCCCCCCACCCACCCAGAGCAGTCGACCCGAGGGCCTGAGTTTGTTTAGCTGCCGATCAAGTGCTCTTAAATGGAGATGTCTGCTACAGTGAGTGTGTCTTCAGGGGGTGGGGGGGGGGGGCGGTGACAGCCCTGAGGGTGATGAATTGCCCCCCCCTCACTCCGTCACACATTTGCAGCTGATCACCTGTCATTTGGTCACTGGGAGGTGGGGGTGGGGGGGCGGCGGCTCAGTGTGTTATTGATTTTCTCCTGGAGAGTTAGTGGAAGATGAGACTTTAAAAGTTAGGACAGTGCGTCTGGGTTGACCCCCCCCCCCCCATGTGTGTGATAGAGCGCCAGAGCCCCCCCACGCCCCCCACGCCCCCGCCCCATCCAATGAGCTCCTATGCTGCCCCCAAGTGGCCACACATTGCATGAATATGAAAATAAAATTAAAATAACATCTGCAGCTCCCCCTGGTGGCTGCTTGCAGTATAGGCCATAAGCCCCGCCCCCTTCCATGTTAGTGGGCGGGACTTCGGTCAAACTAGAACACTAAAATATACGTCAAATAATAAATATTTTTCAAGGATGATTCTATCATTTTAAAGCAGATGTATGTTGAAGAGTCAACCTTTCTTTTCTTTTGGGGTTGTCAATGGCGACTGTCAATCATAATGATGTCACATCCTGTTTCTATAGCGTCACATACGTAGCTAAGAAAAATGCAAAACCTCATCAGTGTGATGTCAATGGGCCAAGACCCGCCCACTAACATGGAGGAGGGCGGGGCTTATATGACATATACTGCAGCCAGCCACCAGGGGGAGCTCTACAGGCTCTACAAGCTGTCATGGCGTCCACGTTTTATACAGTCTGTGTTCTGGAGTCTCTCAGTTGAGGAGCTGGTTTTATGTTTCTGCAAAGATCTTTTAAGAAGGCACAACTCTGCGCTGTCACACCTTCAGCTGGTTCAGCTTCCAGCGTGAGATCATCCAGTGTTTGTTTTCAGCAGAGCAGCTGCAGGATTAATGTTTTCTTGACGTCGCCACAGACGGTCCATCGTTTTTGTTTTTATTGCAGCTTTCTGAAGGAGTTGTTTGTGAGTCTGAATTCCCAGATCAGACACAGGAAGATCATCATTAAGCGCGTAGATCACAGGGGTAACGTATGTGACTCGTGTTTTAGGTTGGATTTTCCCCCTAAGCCTCGTAAGGCTCGCGCCGCACAAACAGCTGTACCTCTGTGATCCCCAGCGCTTTGCTTCGCCTTCATCCTTCACGACTTCCAGCAGGAAAGAAAAGGAAGCGTTTCAGCCACAGGTTCAGCCTCTTTGTTGTTTTTTTGGGGGGTGGGGGGGTTCTCCAGAAATCAAATCTTGTTCGGGGCGGAGAGGATAATGCTGACACACAATACGCGCATATCGACGCAGCCCTCCATTGTCCGGCTGCGGTAAGGCGATTCTGCTCGCCGTCACTGGCAACAAAAGCTAGCAGAGCTGCCTTTGTGCGGCCAACAAGTGTCGTTATTCAGACCAACAAACGCGTCCGTCGGCCGAGGCAGAGGTGGCCCGGGAAGCCTCTGTAGGTTGAGTGAAGCGATGTTCTTTTGTCAAAGCCGTAGAGGCCCGAGAGGCTGGTTTCCTGGCAGCAGGCGTGGGTGTCGTCGTGTCACGACAATAAGGAGCATTTTCACCCTCGCATTCTTCTCTGCTGCTGCTCGTACTGTTGGCAAACCAGAAACCTAATCCAATAAAACTTTTGTAAGGATTTCGAAAAACTCTAGAGGGCTGTAATGAAGGAAATGTTGCTGTAACAAGCTGCGCTTCATGTACATTTCTCAATAAGGTACATTAGATTAGAACAGCTTCTCTTGGAAAACGAGGGACGCTGCCCTGAAGTCTTGGGACCTGCAGTATAATGTGAGTTGCGCGACCTTTGCTTTATCGAGCTCTTGGAGGTCTGGAGAAGAAAAACGTGTGGGCTGGACCCTGGGGTTGTATTGGACCCACTCGTTGTTGGGGCGTTCCAAACCCTAACCTAAAACCCGTTTCATAACTCGTCACCCAGCGTCACCAAGGGCTGTGTGGCGTAAATTCTCCTTTCAGTTGTTCTGCAACTTCCACTACTGCTGGAATCCCTGTAAGAGTGAGTTTTACTCTGTTGAGTATCTTTGGGTCAGAGGAGGTTACCCCGACGCTCGTCCTTGGCAATGATGCACAAACTGAAACAAACCCGTGAAGCTGCAGGCTGGACACCTGGACCTCACTGTAAAACGCCATGAAGCAGAGTAGAGCTGAGGTTATATACACTCAACTGTTTCCATTGACGCTAAATAGAATGATCTGATTAGATTCATTGTTCTAGAAGAAGAAAGCTGAGCATGTGTGTGGGCGGGGCTTTATGTTATGATGCACAGAAAAGTGACGGTAGTCATACGTCATCTGACTAAATGTCTCTGATTGGTTGGATCCAGTTGATGCAGAGGTTAAAATGTTTCTCTGTAAAAGATGGACGGTGGATCAGCTCCTCTGAAGTGAAGCCAAAGCAGGTAGAGCTCCCCCTGGTGGCTGGCTGCAGTATAGATCATAAGCCCCGCCTCCTCCATGTTAGTGGGCGGGGCTTGGTGCAAACTAAAAAACTAAAATACACGTCAAATAATATCATTTTAGGTAATTAATATATTGTTGATTCATGTTCAAGTGTCAGTTTTTTGGATGAATTTTGTTGCTAGGGTGTGACACAATGGCGACTACCAGTTGCCATGCCAACCACTTCATAAAATTAATATTAAAATATAATTAAATAAAACAATTCCAGTGTATAATCCAACATGTCCTCGTAACAGGTGGAGATAGAGCTGGATTAATTAAATGAAAATTTGAGTGAGTCTGGAGGAAGAGTGGGCGGGGCATCAATATCACGGCTCCACGTAGCTCCGCCCTCAGACCGTACTGATCAGATTCTGGATCCAAAAGTCGCAAGATGGCGCCGCCTGTATCCCTGGGAACATAGAGTCAGTTTGGACCAATGAGAGGAAGAGAGAGCGCGTCATACATATTTATATACAGACTATGTTTTCAAACACGCCTCATAATGAACTTTGAGCATCAAACCAGAGTCCTAGAAGACGACCAAGATGTCTCCACGTGTCCATCATTGCTGTCCACATGGATTCCAGCTTGGTTCATCTTCTCAAACACTTGTTGCCTCCATCGTAACAGAAAATCCCAATAACCAGCACTTGTTTGTTTGGAAATACACACGATATATGAGACTTAGGAGGAGGAGATACTACTACGACTTCTTCTTCTTCTGTTCTATATCCAGCTGATCTGATTCTCCACAGCAGCAGAACCACTTTGTAAAGTGTTTTATTTACTGTGAATGGAAGCAGCTACGCTTGAATGTGATCAGAATAATCAATCCCGTCGTCTCAGACTCAGCTGGGACGATGGTGAGAACTCTTGCGTCAGCTGATCCACAGCTGTTGTTGTCGCCGAGTGTGAACACACGAAGCATCGTTCTCCTGTTTCTGGATCTGGTGTCGGTTTATCTCACGATCGGCGGAGCAGCTTTGTGTCGTACAGGAAGTGAGCAAAGATACTCGGATGTTTCCTCGTATCCCGAGGGCTGAGAAACCACATGAAGGAGAGAAAACGACACCACCAGCAAGCGCCCGGAAATCCCTCCATCACAGGCAGGAGGGGTGACGATGGCCGTCCTCCTCCTCCTCCTCCTCCTCCTCCTCCACCCGTCTCTCCTTCATCCACAGCCTCACTCATTCTTGTTTTATTTCCATCCACTCCTCCTCCACACTCCTCACTTCTGTTTCTGTTTTTCTCACTTTTGCATTTTTTGCATTCCTCCTCTAACACATCTCTCTCTCTCTCTTTTTAAGTTTCAGACTTGTTGAGTAGGAGGTCTCTAACGTCTTTCCTCTCCCTCCTCATATCACCTCCATCTCCCTCTCTTATACTCACCTCCTCATTTCCACCGCTATCTCTCCTGCTGCTTTCTCCCTCCCCTCCGTCGCCGTCTCACCTCCGTCACCTCGGCTCTGCCCCGCGGCCGTCTTCTGATTGACGGTGGGAAGAAAAGGGAGAGTGTTTTATGTTTATTTTGATCCCTCGCTCGCCTCCTCTGACGGGACGTGTAATTATCGCCTCAGAAAGACGAGCGTTTATGGAAGGAAATGGCTTCTGTCAAGTTGGAGGTGACGGAGAGGAACGTGTGTGTGTTTCTGCTCAGACATAATGTGTAATCATGTGTTGGGCTTCGTGTAAACAGATTTCTCACACTGACAGTCTTCATTTCCTGCCGCCACAACAAAGGCCGTCTAAACGGAGGCGCAGCCTGTGAAACAGCTCGAGGGCCTCGGGCCGGTATGGGGCCGGTAGAGGGCCGGTAGAGGGCCCCCGAGGGACGACAGGCTTTAAACTGAAGCAGTGGAGACAGCAGGTTATTTTTTAATTCATATAATCTATATTCTTGACCTGAATCCAAACAGACAGCTCATGTGCTGCATACTGTGAGCTGCAGATATGTATAGCCTGTATAAAACATGCAGCACATCAGCAGCATCAGCAGCATTTAATAGTCCTCCACAGCGTGTTGTTAGATGGGATAGTGTAGCAGGTATTTCTCTGACGTTTGGTGAAGTCGTTAACTGACTTTTCTCCAGAGGATTTGGGCCGTTCCTCTGCTAGCGTTAGCGTTAGCCTTTTCAGATGCACTGCAGTAGCACTTTAGTTGTATTTCAGGACTGACATGTCACAGTAGAATGAAGTATTTCCAGATAATGACCCACTGGACTCCTCACCTGTCTTCTAGGAGGCGTCCGTGTTGTAATTGTCAGCTGATCAGTGCTTAAAGCGTCACGGCTAATCAGCTAGTCCGTACAACCTCTAGTGGCGATGCGTTTAATGACAGTAGGAGACTTCTACTCCAGCTCATAGCTTCACTAACTCACTTTCTCTAAAGATCTCCAGAAACGTCTGAACGTCTCCACTTTTGGCAAAACTGTAAAAGCCGCCGTCGTGTCCAACATCTGGTCGGCAGCGGCGCAGACGGTCTCTGATGTGTCGCAGCTTGTTAACATCTGTTCTGTCCCGTCCCGCTCTGTGCAGACATTTAATCAAACGTAAAAATATATGTTTGATTGACTGGAAGAAGTGATTTGATTGCAGCATTCATTCCCTGCTGTGATGATTAAATCCTTATTTCACTCATTATTTATTTCAGTTTAGGGGCCACACACACAGAATAACAACTGTTGTAGACCTTTCCAGCAGTTTGAACTATTGCTTTATTATTATAAGTGATTGTTTTCTTGACCTCCTGTGTGTGGAGCAGTTTGTTTCAGAGCGCAGTTGTCTGGTGTTTTTTCTCATTTAATTGATCATGAGGACTGGTACGACTCGTCTGTGAACCAATATTGTTAGAAAATAAGAATTAATGTTACGTGAATAATGTTTAATTATAGGTTTTATGTTTGTGATTTCATTACAGGTTTAACAACTTAACTGTCTGAGTAAACTAATTGACTTCTCTTCACCCTCTGCTTTCTTCTCCTCTTCCTTCTCATTTTCATCGTCATCCTCCTTCTTCTCCTCATCCTCTCTTCTCTCTTCTTCCTCTTTTCTTCTCCTCTTTCATCTCCTCTCCGTTCTTATACTCTTCCTTCTTCTTGTCCTCCTCCTCCTCCTCTTCCTTTGCAATTTGCATGTTTGTCACCCCTGCTCTAATAAATCCCAGACACTGACTACGAGATAATCAGTGTCAGAAACTTCGCTCTCATCCTGCCAGTTCACCTCCTTTCTGAGCATAGTGCTTATCTATCTATCTATCTATCTATCTATCTATCTATCTATCTATCTATCTATCTATCTATCTATCTATCTATCTATCTATCTGTCTATCTGTCTATCTATCCATCTATCCATCTATCCATCTATCCATCTATCTTCCTTCCTTCCTTCTCTGATAAATCCCGGTGCTTTGATGGCGGCGGCGGCGTGCAGACGGGCCGGGTGTCGCTGACGGGATGACTGAATGTGACTGAAATGCATCACACCACACACTCCACAGCGCCTCCTCGCTTTATTGCCTTTTAAACACATTTTCACAAATAACTCCACCACATCTAGTGTCTAGTTAAGAGCCCACACTCATTCCAGCTTGATTTACCGATAGAGGGCTTTTACTTTTTAGCTTTTTTTTTCCTCCAGTGCAGTAATTACCCTCATGTGGTTATAATTCATTGTCCAAAAAAATGTCCCGAGGTTTTTTTTTTTTTTTTACTTTTTACTTTTTATCTGCATGCCAAGATATGATGTAGTGAGTCAGGCAGGGACGAGAGACACAGGACGACGTGGAGACGCTCGGCGGCACCAGGCCCGTCAGATCTGCTTTCTCCATCCTGCAGCGCCGTTAATAAAAGTCAAATGTGGAGATATTTTTTTTTATTTTTTTTTATTGTCTTTGGTGTAAATCAGACCCCTCCTGCATCAGAGAGCGCCGCTTTTGTTTCTGAAAATAGAAAAGCTTCAGAGTCAGAGCCGTCAAATAAAAAGAGTCTTGTAAACGCTGGATGAGGTGGCATCCCTCCAGCAGCCCGGATCAAGTTATTGGCTTCACTGACATAATTACTGTTTTATATGGATGCTATTAAAAAAAATAAAAAAGGTTTTTCAGCTGTGATAGATGACTCTCTGACTTGTTGAAGGAATTCATCGCACTGACATCATGAGTTTCTATTTTCCCTCTCGGAGACGGAGCAGGTCTTGACAGAACGTTTGGTCGTTAGCATTAGCATTAGCATTTTCCACATAGGCCTCCAACCTCTTTCAGAACATGTTTTAATAAAATCGTTATGACTCCACTGCTATAGAAACCATCAACAACAAACAGCCACGTAATAAAACAGGGCATAGCATCGTTGACTGGTATCTGATATGACGAGATTAATGTTTTTACTGAAGAAAGAAACTCAATCGAGCAGAAACATCAATGTCGACCCAATAAAATGACAAAAACATCCATAACAGATGTAAATATAATTCATTTTACTCACCAGAACTTTAGAAGCTACGTCAACCAAGGTTAGCGCTCATAGCTGCTGACCTGCGTCAGGCTAGCTAGCTCCAGGGTTGGGCGGCCTTTCCTCACAATATCCAGCTTTTCCTTCAAAAATATCTTTCTAAGAAGATCTGCGACCAAATGGATAGCCTCTCCTCCTTCCTCCATGGTGGCTTCAACAAATAGCTATCAAAATGTTAACATGGTGCAGCTAGCAACAGATGAACATGAACTGCTAGCTTAGCTTAAACGTAGCGGCAGCTCTCTGACTGTCCAATCAGAGAACGGTAAAGAGAAGGCCTCAGGTTTAATTGTGAAGGCCCAGGCAGATTTCTTTGACAACACATGATGCTGAAATATGATTGGATGAAAGCTCTAATGCTAAGCTACACTGACAGAAGCATCACAGCTAAGAGACGGACAAGAAATGACATGAAAAGAATAAACTATTGGTGATAATTTAATACGATAAATGGGAAAATATTAAAATTTTAGACCAGCAGGTTTGATTTGCTGGAGCTGATGAACCAGTATTAGCGTATTAGCATGCCAATGTTTAGCTTTTTGGTGTAAATGAGCAGAAAAACTCAAACTAAACAGTTTTTGAGGCAAACATTAAGAAGAAGAAGAAAAGATATCTTTGCGGCATTTTTCTGTGATCGCTTTGAGATGATATTTAAGATACAACAACATGCTAATGCAAATGCAGGCTCATTAGGGCCCCAATCTGCTTAGCGGCACCCCCTTTGTCACCATGTGTGGTCCTCATGTTTGCTTGGTCAGTGGTGGTGTCTCCAGACGTCTCCATCTAAACTCCGGGCTAATTCAGCAGTGGTCACGGAGGTGGAGCGAGCGACCTGTGTGGACACCCGGCTGTCACTCAAAGCTGCCACGCCCTTTTATTTCAGCAGAACTTTTAAATCCCTGATGAAGTTTAAGCAGGTCGTAGCGTGATCTTAAAGGATAAGGAGGAGTCTTGTTGTTTAAGATCTGTTCCGACTGAAGGTGTGTCCAGAATATTTGTGTAGGCGGCTGAGGAAAGTTATCTTTGCTCTCAGGCCGCAGGAGATGACGCCACCGCCCACGATCGATTAGTTACGATCTGTGGTTGATTTATGGGACGGGTTTCCACGGATCTTATGACACTGGGCTCAGGCTGAAACTATTTATAGTGAGAGGGTTCATCTGGAAACTGCTCTGAAGCTTTCAGCCGCGTGACATGGTCTTCATCAGCAGATAAGGTTTGATCGTGAGCATTTCAGAACCAACACGGGCAAGAAATCAGTCAGACGTGACACAGCTACACTTTACCTGCTGCAGATAAAGGTCACGTGATATGACTGAAAGCTCCACCACCGCTAACGCTTGATTCAAAATGAGTTTTGGACAGAGTTTTTTATTTTCTGGTCTGGTTTTATTCACTCACAGTTAAACTCTCAGGGTTCGAGTTTGTTTTAGGAAATCCACAAAGCTGACGACATGAACCAAATCTGACCCACCGTGACCCCCTCCCACCGCAGCCCCTCATTCTGGGTTTCCATCAGATCCGTGGAGCCAAAATGGCCGCAGATTGTCACTGATGCTGATAAACAATGACTTCAGAGGAAATCCGGCAGAGTTCAGTGTGACTCCACCAGCTCTGGCTGTTTTACCTGCTGTGACCTCTGCAGATTATCTCTGACCTCTCTGGTGTTTGTCCGTGACCATAATGACGCCGACAGTATGTAACTCTCGGCCAGGCTCTGCACCACATAATAGGCTGATCACTTCCTAGTATACCAGCTCTTTGTAGCTTCCTAGCTAACAGTAGCTCTGCCTAGCTTCCTAGCCTCCCAGCTAACAGTAGCTCTGTTTAGCTTCCTAGCCCTCTAGCTAACAGTAGCTCTGCCTAGCTTCCTAGCCTCTTAGCTAACAGTAGCTCTGTTTAGCTTCCTAGCCCTCTAGCTAACAGTAGCTCTGCCTAGCTTCCTAGCCTCTTAGCTAACAGTAGCTCTGCCTAGCTTCCTAGTCTCCTAGCTAACAGTAGCTCTTCCTGGCATCCTAGTCTCCCAGGGAATGCTTGCTCTTTCTAGCTCCCTAGCTAATGGTGACTCTACCTAGCTTCCTAGCCTTTAAGCTAACAGTAGCTCCTCCTAGCTTCCTAGCCTCCCAGCTAGCAGCAGCTCTTCCTAGCTTCCTATCCTCTTAACTAACTCTGACTCTGCCTAGCTTCCTATTCTCCCAGCTAACAGTAGCTCGTTCTAGCTTCCTAGCTAACAGTGACTCTGCCTGGTTTCCTAGCCTTTTAGCTAACAGTAGCTCGTTCTAGCTTCATATCCTCTCAGCTAACAGTAGCCCTTCCTAGCTTCCTGGTCTCCCAGCAAATGGTAGCTCTTCCTAGCTTCCTAGCTAATGGTGACTCTGCCTAGCTTCCCAGCCTTCAAGCTAACAGTAGCTCTTCTTAGCTTCCTAGCCTCCAAGGTAGTAGTAGCTCCTTCTAACTTGCCAGCATCCCTCCTAACAGTATCTCTTCCTGTTTTAGCCTGAAATGATCTACAAAATACATCCAGATCTCTTGATTCAAGGACAATGCTTTTTTTTCTTGTTGAGCTATGATTACTGTGTTCTACTGTAGATGATTGTACAGGGATAAAAGATGAAGGAATCTAAAAAAAAAAAAAAAAAGAATACGCTCAGAAACCCATAAAACTGCAGCCGACACCAGTTGTGCTCAATCCTGTTACTGTTTGTTTTATTTCTTGCGGGTGGATGTTTGCAGATGTTGGCAGAAAGCTTGTCTACGACATGAAGCCCAGACCAAACCTCAGACCCCCACAATCCAACGGCCGCCGTCGTTTCTAATATTACTTCTACTACGTCTCCTAAAAACAGCTCTGCAGCAGAGGCTGGTGTAACAAACCTTTATTGCACCACTTGAAATGATGTATTTGTTCAGCCAGGACAAACGTTGGTCACAGTTTCACCATGCAGGGTTTGTCCTCTGGCGCTCAGCGTGGTAGTTGTGTAATGTTATAATGGGTGCTGGAAGAGACCATGACACCAACAAATAACATAGCATGGGACGTTTTTTTTTTTCGTTTTTTCCCTGGTGTTGTAATCCTACCGCTGTCGCACGCTGTCCCTCTGTGTAACTGAAGTGCTTGAATAGAGAATAAGAAGGTTTCATTTGAGCTCCCAGCTCCTATTGAAAATATGAGGCCTGACCCCCACGTTTCCATGCCTCTCCTGCCATGGCAACAAAACAGGGAAATGTGAAAACAATGCGAGCGGTTTCGGGCCGGGCCCACCGCCACAATGAGCCGCACAATTAGCCGTTTCCACTGAGGAGGGAGGGGCCACTTACCGGAGCTGAGAGGGCTGCGTGGCGGCGGACGGGGGCCACTTCAGGGACGCTGCTCCACATCGGCGGTGCAGGATCTGGCCCGGGCTCTGGTGTTTTGGTGCCGGTAGAGTGCCACTACACCTCCCAGCTGCAAAAGCAATTACCCTAATGGAGCTCTCAGCCGGCTGCACATCGCTGGTGTCACCGCTCCACATAATGAACGGTGTTTGCTGCATCCATTGACCTAGAATGGAAGCATCTATAAAACCTCATGTCATAGTTTTTGCAGAAAAGGTGGTGCCGATATTTTTAAACATTACTGATGCAGATATAACCAGCACACATAATATTCACAGATGTTTCCTACTAATGCATCAAAAGGATGATTGCGGGTGACTTTAATTGACATCTTGCACCAGTAAACGTTATAATCAGACTACAAAAGCTAAATTAAAAGCAATAAAATAAAACCTATAATGCAGCTGAAAATGAGATAAGATAATTTGACCAGATGTTATTTAAAAATAACTAATTAATCAAGCTACTGACGCAGATTTACTGTTAAATCTTAACACAAACTCCAGCTGGACTGGAGTTTGTGTTAAGAGTGATGACCCGGGACTCGTCCAGTGGAGAGGTCAGCTATCGTTTCTTAAAGCTGTTTGGTTTGTCTGAACATTAAGGAATTTAAACCTCTAAAAATGTTTACAATTAATGTGTCAGGTATTCAAAGGTTGGAAGGAAGGAGAATCCTATTGGTTAATTAGTGCATGGGTGATTATCTTTCAGCTGACAACAAGTTATTTAAGCCCAACCGATGCAATGAGTAGCTTCTCATTTCTTCAACAACCATGTCTAAAGACACATCCTGTGGTCGTGAGAAGGGTCAAATCGTTGGCATCAAGCAGAGAAAACATCTAAGGAGATTGAAGAAACTACTGAAACTGGGTTAAGAACTGTCCAAGGCATTATTAGAAACTGGAAGGAGAGTGGAGAAGCATCGTCTTAGAGGAGGAAATGTGGTCAGAGATCGGCGATCACTTTGGTGAAATCAAATGGAAGAAACCCAACAGTAGAACTCAGGGCTATGTTTAATAGTGAAAGTAAGAACATTTCCACACGTACAATGTGAAGGGAACTCAAGGGATTGGGACTGAACAGCTGTGAAGCCTTAAGAAAACCACTAATCAGTGAGGATAACTGGAAATAAAGGCTTCAGTTTGCTAGGGAGCATAAAGATTGGACTCTGGAGCAATGGAAGAAGGTCATGTGGTCTGATGAGTCCAGATTGACCCTGTTCCAGAGTGATGGGGGCATCAGGGTAAGAAGAGAGGCAGATGAAGTGATGCAGCCATCATGCCTAGTGGCTACTGTACAAGCCTGTGCTATGGGGCAGTGCTATGATCTGGGTCTAGGTTCATTAGCTGACTACCTGAATATACTGAATGAGCAGCTTATTCCATCAATGGATCATATTCCAAGATGACAATGTCAGGATTCATGGGGCTCAGATTGTCAAAGAGTGGTTCAGGGAGCATGAGATGGATTGTTCCACCACAGAGTCCAGACCTTAACCCCATTGAGAATCTTTGGGATGAGCTGGAGAAGCTTTGAGCAGTGGTCAGACTCTCCATCATCAATACAAGATCTTAGATAACAGGTTTAAAAGTGAAATGAATCTGATGAAATAGATGTCGGCTGCAGGAGGCTTTACATCCACATCTCTTGATTCAAAGAGCTATGATTACCGCGTAAAAGATCTATAAAAGATGAAGGAAACTAAAACAAGAACACGCTCAGAGCCATAAAACTGCAGCTGACTCACGTTGTTCTCCGTCCCGTTACTGTTGGGGTTGTTTTATTTCTTGCGGGTGGATGTTTGGAGCTTGTCTTGGAGATACATGAAGCCCAGACCAAACCTCAGACCCCCAAAACCCAATCCAGATCCTCTCAACAGTCACTTCTACTACTGAACGTCTAGTGAAGCTGGGTGTAAAGACTGAGATCGAACCTTGAGATCATCACAGACATTTTAAAGTTGCAAACTTTAACTTCAGTTCTAGAAGACTGGTGAATACATAAATCCTACCATGACCTGGAGGACTGAGAACCATACCTCAACACTTTAGCACAAGAGTTTATTGAGAAGTTAATTGCCGTGTGCAGACGTAGAGACAGAAGCTTAGATGGTGCAATGAACGTCTCCTGGAAGATGCAGGAGAAATCAGTTCATTTGAAAGTTTAAACCCCTGGAGTGATGAGGAAGTGAGTCTGCAGGGACGTGGTTTTGGTTCATGGCAGAGCTAAAACAAATGGTTTGGCTGAAGCCTGATGCCGATCTGATCCGATCATCTCAGAAATGCCTGGACTGACGCCGGTTCCCGACCAGGACGTCCCCAGCGTGCACCGTCCTCTCTAATGTTGTGGCCTCTCCTGGTTGTGTAATTGTCCCGTAATGATGGGACGGCTCTTCCAGAAATTAGCTGCGTAGTTTTTATCACTGGTTGGAGGATCAGTGCTGGTGTGGGGGCATTTGAGGACATCGAGGAAACTGTGGGATTACAGGAACCGCTTTCAGACCCGCAGATGTTCCCGTTTAAAGCTCCTCCACCAGCCTCTTAGAACTGAAGACTTGGATGAAACGTCTTCAATAAACTCTACACGTCCAGTCGTCCTTGTTGTTCTGTATTTTCCGGTGGCTCTTGAATGTTGTGCCTGCAGAATAAATCTGAAATTAGTCTGATTTCTCCCAGATGAAGAGACATAAATCTCCAAACATCCTAAAAGTCTTTGCACAGTACCACATGTTTAAAAGGACAAACACTGATTTATTTTTATATGCGGATTCTGGAGAATTAGAGAAAGAGCTGGACGTTCCTGCAGAGTGCGACACTGGTTCTCCACCTCAACAGTTTCCTTCACATTTAATTTAAAAAATGTTTTCACTGCATTTAAACCTCCATTAAAACACATGTAGAGTTAAGTGAGAAATACAGCAGCATCAGCAGGTGTCTGATTTACAGAGTCTCCCTGAGATGTGTGACATTCATCTGACATATGTGAGGACATGCTGCTCTCTAGTGATGCGTTCAGGGTAGTGCACCACGCCTTAGTGTAAAAGTTTCTGGGGATTTCTTGATGTTTATTCATGCACGTACAAGTAATTTAGTATTCAGACATTTTGGAGGCCCACTAGGTTTTTATATTCTCTGCTGCATCAGTTTTCAATCTTTCTTTTTCTCCAGGTTTATTCCATTTGCATGCAACAGCTGAACTATAGCTGAGCTGTTAGTTGGTGTAATTCTGTAATTAGAAATGTTTTGTTTAGAACTGAAGATGGAATAAATCCACATGCACCCCAGTCATAATTTAGAGAATACTAACTTCAGGAAATTATTCTTAATACTAACAATAGTAAATACTGAATTGAAATACAAATTATAAACCTTAAATACAATTATTTTAAATGTAATAAATTAATGACACTTCAAAGCTTTATTGTCAAAATAATAATTATAATAATATAGATGTAAAACTCAACAAAGAGGTAGAAAATATTACTTGTTGTTATCATTATTGTTGTTTTGATTGTTTTAAATATCTTAATATATATTGAAAAAATGCAGGAATAATTAAAATTTATTTTAAAATGTTTCTAAGACACAATGCACGTTTTAAAGAGAATATAAAATAAAAGAAAATAGAAGTTTTTGATATATATTTGCCTAATCGGTCTCATTTACGACGGTCAGTGAAGGCATCACTTGAAAGAGCGCCGTCGGCTGTTGATGACGTACTAAATCCTCGACTGCCGTTGTCAAATGTCTTGTTTACGTTGCGGGAGCCCCAAAAATGAACCGTTTTCTAATTTTAGCTGTAAAAAGACAGACATGAAAAGGTTAAACTAATAAATATGAGTTCTCGGAGTTTTTATTAAATTTATTTTAACGTTGCCTCGTAGTCAGATGGATTTCTGCAGGAACCAGTTGAAAGCAGACTGCGAGGAGCTGCTGAGCCGCTTCCAGAGAACAGACTCTGTCCGCTTCGAGGTTTTCTCCAAAATATGGAGGGAGATGAAGTTTTCACAGATTTTTTAGTAAGTTTAAACCGATTCCTCATTTTCCTTTCCTTATATTTTTATTAATGGAATTAGTCTAGATAATAATAAATGTTTTATTAAATAGACATGTAACTGTATTTGTTTATTCCAGAGTCAAAATTAAAGCTAAAATTAAACAAAGCTCATCATTTCCCCAGGGAGCAACTTTATTACTGGGCAGCTGGGCAGAAAAAGTCAAATACATCATAATAATACAAACCTTAACTTGTTAATTCTTTTCTGAACCTAAAGTCTATTTTTCCTTGTCGCAGCGGCACAACGAAGCCAGAGAAGCGGGCGTTCAGTCGCCTGGCTCTGGACACGGCCTGCAGCTTCTTCCTTCCTCCGTTCAGCTTCCAGATCCGAGCGGGAGGACTTTACCTGCTGTACAGTCTGTACCACAGCCAGACCACCTCGCCCTCGGAGCAGGTCTGGACCACAGCACACACCTGGCGCCCGGGGTTTAAAGACTCGGTCACGCTTTTAGTAAACTTCCTCTTTTGTCCCCGGTGCAGATCCGCCTGCCGCTGAAGGACTGGGAGGACGTGACCAAGTTTGAGGAGGACGCTGTGGACGCTCAGCACTTTGACGCCGTCTACGTCCTCCGAAAACTGATGTGCTGCAAAGCTTTCCAGTTCACTGCCATGCCCTCTCTGGTGAGCTGTCTGACCTAATATCTTATTAGAATATATTTTTCTGCATTCACTCTTCCAGCCGTCCTGGGCCGTCTGCCTAAAAGCTTCTCAATGAGGATGATGTGTTTGTGGTGATGGTCCCACTTCTCGTCCCTCCAGCTCACCTACAAGAAGAAGAGGAAGGTGGAGATGTCGATGGTGCGCGAGGAGTTCATGGAGCGGGCGTCTCGTCCTCAGGAGCTGATCAACATCGAGCTGCTGGAGGTGTGCACGGACCCTTCTCTCTCCCGCCCCTCCATTCTCAAAACGTCAGCAGACAGTTTGACAGCACTACGTTTGTCTTCTTGCAGGAGCTGTCCAACATTCACGAGCTCTACGAGAAGATGAAGACCACCGTGTCTGCGACGACGCCAGGGGTGGATGAGTCCGTCAACCTGATCCGTAAAAACCTGGTCCCTCAGCTTCGCGGCACCGTGATGGACTTCTACATGTCGCAGAAACGGAAGGTGAGGTTTAAGATGGTTTATGTTCCTCTAGACGAAATGTCAAGATTAACTTTAATAATTACAGCTGATCTATGGACACAAATGGATACATGGCCTTTTTGAGCTTCGGTTTCATCCGTCTTTTGTTTTTTGCCTGTTACTGTGACGCTGCATCTTCTTTGTTCTGTTTGTCAGGAAGGAGTCGATGAAGATGAAGACAGCGGAGAGGGAACGTCCTCTCAGCAGGAGGTGAGTCAGGTTCTTCATCAGTAACCCCTCAGGAGGACAAACACTCCATCTCTCCGTCCAGAGAGCTGCACTGTTGACTGACTTCCTGTTTTGTGTCCTCAGTGCTCCCAGAGAGCCAACCTCCTCGCCTCCATCAAGTCAAAGGCGTACGGACAAGCAGCGGAGGTTTGTGTCATCTTGCTTTTATTTTTATATATTTATAGATAGCATGTAGCATTAGTTTCTTTTTTTGGTTTAGACCAGCATTATGTTCATTCCTAGATATTTATTTAATTGATAAATTCATTTTTTAATCAGCATTTTACTGTTGCATTGGAATCTAGTTATTTTGTGCAGTGTTTTATCATTTAGCATTTTATTACGTGTATAAATATACATAAACTCATTGTTTTTAATTTTTTTATTGTAAAATATATTTTTAAGTTGTACATTTGTCTGTCAGACCTCCAAGTCGAGGCGTCATCGGCAGGTGGAGGTGGATTTTACCAGTAACGAGGCCGGACCCAGCCGCGAGCCGGGTCTGTCCCGAATAATCAGACCGTCACTCAAAACCAGAACCAATGAGAGCGTCCATGTCTCAAGTAAACCTCCTCCTGCAGCCGTCACAGTCGAGCCTCACAGATAAAATATCAGCAGAAGAAAGTTTGATGTTTGTCAGGCAAAGATGAGTTTTGCTTTCTCACATCTGGCTGCGTTTTTCTCAGGCGACCTGCTGAAAGAAGCCACGACGAGCACTCGCATCCATCGTATGGTCTCTCTGGACTCTGATCAGAAAGGTAAATGGCATCGCTCTCTTTTACACTCTTTATTTTTTTTATCCACTTATTAACATTTTTTTTCTCTTGTCTCCTTCCAGAAAAACCAAAAACACAAAAAAGATTCAAGTGGTGATGAGAAGAAAATGACGAAGACTAGAGCTGCTGTTTTATGGATCTTCGTCTTATTGTTGTAATTCACTATCAGGAAGGCTATCAGGATCTATGATGGTCAGAAACTAAATGTTATTTTTTATATTTTTAACATGTATTCATTTATTATTTATTGAGCAGAACTTTAGATTTCCATTGAATTATCACCTGTAACAACAACAACAACAAAAGGACAGATGAATATAATGTGAACTTTATCCTCATAAAGCTGACGTGCCGCTTCTTTTCAGCTTTTCTCGCTTTGAAACTTAACTAATATTCAGTGTTTTATATATAAAAAAAATGTTTTTTACTGTGATTATTTTGTTCCGTCTCTTTCTTGCGTGACATTTCAGAGGTTGTAAAACGTTGAACTTGTTATTTTACAAACAATTTAATTTGAATTTAAAAAAAATATATGCTTCCTGTTTTAAAGTTATCTTTATATAACCGTTATTATTTTCATAAATGTTTGTAATTATATTTATTATTTCTCATAGACGCCTCAGTATGTAGCAAAAGGCTAAAATTAAATTAGCTAAGTTATTACATACAGACAGTATTAGCAGTATTAACAGCTAATAGGTAAATTTCACATATTTAGCATTTTATTTTGAGTAACGAACAAAATACAATACAATATACAAAACACGATATTATTAGTACATTATTATTATGAATTTAACCGTCAAAGCTAAGCTAGGCTTAGCTTCTTTAGCTAGCTAGTTTTGGTATTAGCAGCGTTAGCTGTATTAGCCAGTATTCGTCAGTTGCACATTTAGCCGTTGCGACGCAGCATTTAACATCAAGATTTCTTTGTATTTAGTCATTTAAAATGCATAACTGATTGTATGTGCTGTAAAACCAATGACTTGACTGGTTTTAAATGTGTACGTTTTAGCAAAAATATGTAGCTTTAGCGTTAATTAGCATCAGTTTGCTAGCGCTTGGTGGTTGTGTAAAGTTCAACAACCTTGAGCGAAGTATGAAAAAAGCGATTGTTATTTTATTTGTATTTACTTGGAGCCATCTTGATAAATATTTCATAATCGTATGGTGTATGTTAATAACTGTAGGGAGGATAAACGATAGTTGAATATCTAAACAAACAAATACAGGAAACTAAACAAGTGCAGAACTATAGGGAGTGAGCATTTCCTACAGTCCGTGAAGGCGCCATCGCTCGCCGCTGAGGGGCTGCAGGTCTGCGGGTCTGGAGGATGAGGAGCGGCGGGGATGCTGCTGCCTCCTCTCCGCCGATCACACACTCGCTTCCGCTGTCGGTTTGAAGGGAATCAGCCGCTGCCATGGCCTCGGACAGTAAGTACCCCCCGTTTCTTCACCCATAGCCGCCTCCGAGGCTCCTTTATATATATATTTTTTTGCCGTGTCGTTGCTGGAGATGCGTTCTGTTTACAGGTTTATTTATATTGTCTGACTAGGAGGGACGTTATGTGCAGGCCAGTTTATCCCATTTTCATCTATTACTGGTGCGTTTGGTTTATAGCGACGTTATTGATATTTAACACCATTTCGCAGTCAGATAATAAGACTAAATAGTGTATTTCCTCAGTATATTCCTGCAGAGGTTTGCAGTGAATCAGTACTCAGTGGAGTTGATAGTTGCCTCATCATGGCCACTTCATGGAGGCCTGTCTCTATCAGAGCTGCACGGTACTGCAAAGATAAGTCATTTGCATTAGGGGAAATAAAAGTAGGCATATTTTATTTTCCGTTTGTGCTTCTATAAGGCCTTCAGAGAGCCTGTGTGGTTTGATTCTTGCATCTTATAAAACATGACGCATAGTTGTAGTCTTAAATACACAGCAGCTTTAGGCAGGATTAAATGTTTAATAAGGCACAACTTAAAGAGAAATACTGGTAATTTTTGTATTTTATGTTAAATTTTAAATGCAGTCTTCCTTTTAATTAGATTTTTTAATTCTGTTTTAATATGTCATCAGATAAAGATGCAAAAATAGCCTAGATTTCAACTAAAATGTAATTATTTATGCAAATAATGAAAGCAATAGAGGCTGTTTACTATCCCAGGCGTGCTTTCCTCTCATTCTGCATAGTTAACACTCCTCTCCACGTACAGGTGTCAAAAGTAAACACAACAGACCAGTCATGCAGGATTAACACAAGCTTTACTTTACAGATCGCAGGTGAACAGTGAGAGGAAGGTTGTCTGGTCAGGTTTCATTCATCGTAAACCGTGCACGCCAGGATCCAGAAAAACAAACAACATACATGACCAGTGGAGTTAACCTCTCTGTCATGAGTCAACAACTTAAAAAATAAGGTTTTAGTCCACAACAGGCAAGAAAAGAAACATCCAGGACTGTTATAAACGAAAGTTAAGACATGTTGACATCCATTAAAACCATTAAAACCATTAAATCCTGTTGGTAACTATGATATTAGGGCATCAACTACCAACGACAAATGTTCCTTTTATTATGAGATCAGTTACACTCCGTTTATTTAGTCATTTTCAAGCAGGAGTCTGGCCTGGGGGTTTAAACATGAATGTCTTCCAGTGAATATCTGAGCTCACTTTACACGTCTGTGGTGATTTTAAGGAACTATAAAATTAGAAACCTGCCTCTAGGAGAAGAATTGTTGGATGAAAACATGTGGCGAGTCACTAAGACGAGTGTCTAATGCGTCTTTTGCCGCATGTTGGCAAAGCGTCCACCTCCTCCTGTGTCTGGATGTGACAGGTGCGTCTGAGCTGATACCCAGGACGTCCTCACATTCCTCCTCCGTTTGCTCCGGTGAACACGAGGGAGCAGTCGGCCGTCGTTTCTGGTTATGGTGGCCTAGTTACAGACCGCTCGGATGTCTAATTCATGGCCCTCTCCCCCCTCTGATGGGGGAGAGAGGCGCTCTGCTGCTGCTGCTGCTGCTGCTGCTGCTGCTGCTGCTGCTGCTGCTGCTGCTGCTGCGTGTGATTATCTGTATCAGGGGATGGAAGCTGGCTTCTGATCCGTGTTTGTTCCTGTTTGTCTGAGAGCTGGGAGCTTAATGGTGGACGGGAAGTCGGCCTCGTGTCGGTGATTCAGACACTTTGCTCCAAAGATTTCTCAGAGGGCTGGACGTTAAAGTTTGTGATCCACAGTTAAAAGCGTCCACACACAGGGTCTGGTTAATCTACTGTCTGATGAACTGAAGAAGAACGCGCTCTGTCTTTTAGCCGTGTACACAAAATATTATTTCTATAAAACCTGACAGTGAGCAGTGTTATTGTAGTCATTGTGGTCAGTTCTTGTTGATCTGTGGACGTTCTTTGTCTTTTTGTGATTAAAGATTTATAAAACGTTTATTTGTCCCTCCTGGCAGTTTAGAACAGAATTACAAAAGAGCAGCAAAAATATAATAAAGAGTAAAAAGGCTAAGATATAAAAGATAAAAGTACATATGCTAAAAGTGTAAGTTTAAATTGCACAGATGCTCCAGGTGTAACTGGGTTATGAAGCTGCACACAGTAAATAATAAAAGTGTTAAAACTTGAGGTGTAATAATATTATTAATCTATAATATGGAGCCTAACAGCAGCATTAAGGAAAGAGCTTCTCAATCGTTCCTTCACTCAGAAGCTGCTCTGTAGTATTATGTTACCTTGTGGTAATTTAATGTCTGTTTGTGATCAGTTTATGTGCTTCTGCTTGTTTTGCATTATTCTGGTGTTGTTTCATGTTGATCTGTGGTCATTTAGTGTCTTATTGGTTATTTTGCAGTCATTTCATGTTGATCTGAGGACATACGTTGTCTTCGTGAGGACATTTTGTGTCTGTTTGTGATCATTTTTTGCACTTCTCGTTGTTTTGCATTATTTTCATGTGGATTTGTGGACATACTTTGTCTTTTTGTGGAAATCTTGTGTCTTTTTTGATCATTTTATGTCTGAACGTGGTAATTTAGAGCCCTTCTGGTTATTTGTCTTTATTTTGCAGTCATTTCATACTGATCTGAGGACATACTTTGTGTTTTTGTGGACATTTTGTGTCTATTTGCGATGATTTTGTGTCTGTTTGTGATCATTTTGTGCGCCTCTCGTTGTTTTGCATTATTTTGCAGGGATTAAATTTTACCTTTTTTGTGTATTTTGGTCATTTTATAGTTTGTTGTGCTTATTTAATGTCTAATGTGTGCTTATGGCTGTTTTCCGTTCTTTAGTCTGTTCATGTCTCTTTGTGCTGATTTGAAACCAGACTTATAGAGTTGCACATTTATAACAGATGAATGATGAATGTAAGTAGAGTACGTTCTCTCTTGTAGGACGCTGTTATATTTTATATTTCAAACCTCTCGGCTGACATCAGTCTCATTAGTTGACATACGATGGAGCGATGCCTCTAAATGCTGCCACACCAGCTGACTTGTAATTCTTTGCAAACACATTTCTCAGTCTAGAAGCTGTGTTATTGTCCCGCACTGCGTCCACTTTCTCCACCTTCCTCCCTCGTCTTCCTGGGAAGGCGTCCCCAGGAAGGGACGCCTGCCTCGCCCTCTGGGAGGCAGGAAAGCCTCGCTGAGTGACGGCACAGCCTGAGGATTCAGATTTCATTAGAAGGAAGAGTTTGGACGGACAAGTTTGTTCTCTGCACGAGTACGAGTTAGTGTTGGAAGATTAAAAAAGATAAAATAAAGACGGAGGAAGAGGAGGAAAGGCATGGCCAGCGAAGGAGGAACGGCTGAAACTCAAGGAGAGAGAGAAAGTAGGTCAAAAGATGAACGGCTTTTCATTCTAGTGTCTAATGATACCGAAGACATTAAAAGAGAAATGTGAGGTTCTAGCACTGAAGCTCTGATTTAAAAGCAGAGGAGAGTAACGTGTTTACAGATGTGGATTAATCCTCGACTCATTTAGGACGTAGAGGAGAAGACAGAGCCACACAGAACAAATATATGAATGAGATGTGTCGGTGTCAACGTGGCTCAAACAAACAACAAACGAGAAGTGTAACATGATCAATAGAGTCTCAAACAGAGACGTGAGGAGACCAGGATTCGTTTTCTGTGGTAGCTTTACTTTGGCATTTAGTCTTCGTCTACTCTTTTAGGTTGTTGTAGTTTGTTCTTCTGCTTGTTTTGCAGCAGTTTGTTGTGGTTCCCCGTTGATTAGTGGTAAATTTATGTCTACTAATGCTGATTTTATGTGTATTTTGTGCCTTTCTGGTTGTTTTGCATTCTTTTGTCATCAGTACGTGTCAATTTGTGGTCATTTTGCATACTTTTGCAGTTGATTTGTGATTGTTTTGTGCGATTTTGGTTGTTTTGCAACATTTCATAGTAATTTCATGCAGCTTTGTGAGCATTTTGTGTCTACTTGTGCTCATTTCCTGTGTATATGTTGTTATTTTGCACCCTTCTGGTTGTTTTGCATTATTTTGTCGTCATTTGCTGTTGGTTTGTCATCATTTTGTGTCTTTTTGTGGTTGTTTTGCATCATTTGCTGGTTGTTTAATTGACTTTACCACAAAACAAGTCAAAAGTGTCACGCAGGCTCATTTGCTAATACATCTATACTAAGGCAACAGATCAGGTCAAGTGTTTGTTTTTGCATGATGTGAAAACCTGAGATATCTGTCTGTGGATTAATGTCCAAAAAAAACAAAAAACCGAAACAAGGGCAACCATCCGAGTCTAATTAACAGTAGTTTTAGAGTCTATTTTACTCATTTAACACTCTAATAAATATACTTAAAGCCTGTGATCCAGTTTAGAGCCTAATGTGTTGAAATCTGAAGGTTAAATCTTTGTCAGGATTCAGTAACGTCTATTAAACTCAAGGTTTTAGCAGCTTGTCTGTTTGCGCCGCTCTCTTGTTGTTGTTGTAATGCAGCCTCCAACCAGCAGATGGTGCCACAACACTAGTATTGTAAAGCTTGGCTTACTGATAACACACATATCTCTTTATTACTTTTAAATCAGTGGACAAACGATAGATGATTAAAAAAACCCAAACATTTAAATGATAGGCTGACCAGTACAGACTCCACAGAGATTAAATTATTCCTCCTTTTGAAAAAGTTGAAGCTGAAATGTGACCTTTATTATCAGAAATAAATCACGTTAATCTGATATTAAACTTTTAATCCGTTTAATTGAAAAGTTAAAAGTTATAATGCTAATCAGACAATACTTTGTGTAACTCAATCTTTACGTTTGAACAATTTAAACCCTAACCCTTATTGAGTTTGGGGTTAACAGAGAAAAAAACAGATGGGAGCACGAACACTTCTGGGGTATTTGGACTGTACTTGGTCTAAAGTATCTGTACTAGTTATACCAGATAAATACCCCAAGGCCACACTAGTTGCCTCAGATGCATCCTCATGAAATGGGCGGGGCAAGAACAGAACACATCAGACTAATTGGTGCAGTCTATGAACTTGGGCAGCGACTGATGACGTTCCACAAGAACTCATATTGATAAAAAACATTTTTATGACTGAGCTCTCTATCGCCCCCTGGAGGACGGAGGTTTGTTGACTCGTGGATTCTGAGGCCCGTCTTCGAGGCTCCAGAGTCTCTACTTCAGAATCAAGCTTGTCCAAGTCCAATCTACAGAGAACGCAAATCTTCCATACTAGGTATACTAGATAAATACCCCGATGCCACACAAGTTACCTCCAGATGCGTCCTCGCCCTCTGGAGGACGGAGGTTTGTTGTCTCTTGAATTTTGAGGACTACATTTGATTCTCCAGAGTCTCCAGAATTGAACTTGGATTCTGAGGACCTCAGGTCTTCATGAATAGTTTTATTCTCTCTCTTGGAGCTTGTCTCCAGGTGAACCCACTCCTGAGTGTTTTTTTGTTTTTTTTTTCCTTTCTTATTCACCATCTCTTCCATTTCCACCCCGAGACGCTCTCATCCTCCCTGGCCAATCAGGACAAACAAGACAGACGGCGTCATGGTAACGTGAGACCTCCTTACACGTGGGTGGGAAAAAGCACATTCATTATACCTTAATAGAGCCACTGGACTGTTACCAGGGAAACTATGATTTTCAGGTGTGTGTGTGTGTGTGTGTGTGTGTGTGTGTGTGTGTGTGTGTGTGTGTGTGTGTGTGTGTGTGTGTGTGTGTGTTTGCCTTGCGGTCAATGCGTTCAAGACTGAAAACACGATGTGCTGATGTTACCGGGTTGATCTGACCCCTCATCCTGAGAGCAACTGCTCCAGTGTTTGTGTGTTTAGTGTTGCAGGGTCAGTGAACGTCACATGGCTCTGGACTTCATCTCGAAATGAAGATTACGACTTGTACCGATCACTGGTTTGTGTTACGGTGGTTCAGCGTCCTGCTGTCTTGTAGCGTTTAGCAGTCACGTGCATTTTTTTATCGTACTGCTAGTGTTTGTTGTGTTCAGGGATCGGCTCCTTTGTTCGGTCTGTGTGATCAGACTGGTCTAGGATATGGCTCAGGTGTTTGTTAGGTTGTTAGATATGTGGCAGTGTTTGTGTAGCTGCCACAGGTTTGATTCCTGGTCAGTTAACACCATTCACACACTCACCAGAGCAGCAAACCTTCCAGTCTCTGTGCCGCTTCATGCATGTCTGCCAATCCAGCTCGTTCTTGTGATATCTCAGAAATGTCTTCATGCAAATTTGGCACAAACATCCGCTTGGTCTTACACTCCAAGATTTAGTGGGACAAAGAACAAAACTCCAGATCACTGTGACCTTTCTGAACTAATTTCTGAAGCCATAAATCAACTTTTGAGTGCGATATCTTTGGAAAGCCTTTACAAAATGTCTTCAGATTTGGTGCAAACGTTCACTTGGGCACATTTCAACTCAGTTCAGCATAAATGTCCACTGGGACTCAAGGATGGACACTTTTGTGGCCACAGTTCAACTCAGTATTCATGTGTGTGTGTGTAGTCAACAGGAAGCCGTTCATTTAGTGGCCTCCTTTGTGAACTTCTATATGAGCTTCCCTGAAAAGAAAGCTAATGAGCTGCCATCATCATCATCAACGTCTATTTCACCTCAAGGACTGACTGATTAGAATTTGACGGCCAACTGTGCTGAGAGCTCACGTCCATTCCTCTCTGGTGAACGTGATATCTCAGGAATGCGTTGGTTCAGTTTCTTCAAATCTAATGTGAAAGGTAAAATATCCAGGTCACTGTCAAACTTAAAAGACATATTTTCTGTCCAGAAATCACTTTATGAATGTGATATCTCAGAAATGTCTTCATGGAATGGCTTCAAATTTGGTACAAATGTCCACTGGAACTCAAAGATAAAGAGATTAGATTTATGGGGTTAAGGGTCAAACATCAAGCTCACTTTGACCTATTGTTTGACCATAAATCATCTTTTGAATGCGATATCTCAGGAAGGCCTTCACGAAATGTCTTCAGATTTGGCAAAACCATCCACTGGGACTCAAAGATAAACAGATTACAGTTAGTGGGTAACAGAACAAAAAACAAGGTCACCGTGAACACGCAAAACAAACTTTTTCGCCGAAAATGAACTTATGGTGTCATATATCAGGAAGGCTTTCACGAAATTTCACAAAATGTGGCACAGCCATCCACTGGAGCTCAAGGATAGATGGATTAGATTTTGGGGGTTATGGGTGAAATGTTGGCTGTGCCCTCGACCATGAAAAACAGATGATTTGCCCTTTAATCAACAAATGAATTGGTCATAATCTCTCAAAGGTTTCAAGGATGAACAGCAGGGTAGCTAACAGGAAGTCATGCATCCATCAACTGGACAAAACAAAACATCTTAGGACATAAACAATATTAGCTGATTAATTGATAACGGAAATAATAATTTGGTGCATCCATAGTCAGGTTAGAGAACTGAAACGTCCAAACTGATTACTACAGATTAAGACTCCTCCTTTGTGTTCCTTTAGAGCATCCAGCTGTGTCACAGTTATAAGAAGTCGACAAAAGTTGAGGACATACACTCAGAGCTGCAGCCCAGGAGCTAATTACCCACATTAATGAGTCACCTTTAAACGAACCCAGAAAGACAGCGGGCCCTTCTTTTATTCAGTCCCTGAAAGAAGAAAGAAAAATCCACAAAGCCGCATGTTCCTCCTCCTCCTCCTCCTCAGCATCACTCGTCTCTCTCATTAATTAGCAGTAACAACGTGGCGTTCGCTGCCGCTGCTCCGTCACTGATCCAGCGCTCACATCAAAGTGCTCTCCTCTCTCCTCTCCAGCTCCTCACTTCAAAGCTCAGGCTGGAAAAGTCAGCAGCTGCATAGTAATCAGGGGATAAGGACTTAGTATTCACACACACACAGCATGTTTTTATTCTTTTTTTTAAATCAGTGTTGCTTCGTTCTCTCCGTCTCATTAGCCTGATCTCATGCCTCTCATTGACTTCTGGGTCACATCGCCTCCCTAATCCGTGTTTGTGCAATAATTCATTAGGTTTATCCGTTTGCACATTCAACACACGCTTTCATTGATTCATCAGTATTCTCCATTGGTGCTATTTTTACCTCTGGTGCAAACACTCAGCTACTTCTTCTTTAAGTAATTCCACAAATAAATATTGTTAGAAATGAGCGAGTGTGAGGAGAGTGGTGGAATTAAAGTCCTGTTGTGTGATTGTAGAGCAGGTGTGAGGACAGACTATGACCCCGGGGGGTTTCTTCCTGTCCATCTGGATGCAAGACAGTAGGAGGCTCAGAGTCTCCAACACTGAGCTCAGTGTCTGGCTGTCAGAGCAGCTGAGAGGGGAAACTCCACTTTACGGCCGCGCCCGAACACACCATCCAAACGCTTAGCCGCTGAAGTGAATGCAGCACATTGTTTGTTTGTTTTAGTAATTTCACATGCTCTAAATTTAATCAAAGAATATCAAGACTGGAGACCTGTCCGAGGTGTAGCCCGCCTCTCACCCAATGGCAATGAATGAATCAATCAAAGAATATAATAGGTTGGAGATTGATGTTCAGTACTTGGTGAACCGTTGCTGCTACGTTCATCCAGGTGGGATCGAGAACTGAAGCCAATGCTGATGAGCCGGTGATTGCGATACTTTAGGAAGGTTTTCAGAAAGTTAATTAAAATTTGGCCCAAACTCAAACTTGCTGCGACCTCATGTCCGTCCCTCTATTGTGAGCGTGATATCTCAGGAATATTAATTCATAAATGAACGTATGATGTCATATATCAGGAAGGCTTTCACGAAATTTCACAAAATGTGGCACAACCATCCACTGGAGCTCGAGGATAGACGGATTAGATTTTGGGGGGTATGGGTCAAATATTGGCTGCGCCCTCGACGATGCAAAACAGATCATTTGCCCAAGGGTTTTCAAGGATGGACACCAGGGTAACCAACAGGAAGTCATGCATCCGTGAAGTGGACAAAACATTCAGCTACTTCTTCTTTAAATATTCAAACTCAAACTTGAACGAGCTGTTGAAAATTAGCTGCTTGCTGTGACCTCATGTCCGTCCCTCTCTTGTGAGCGTCATATCTCAGGAAGGTCTTGATGGAAGTTCTTCAAGTTTGGCACAAATGCCCACTGGGATTCAAGGATGAGCAAACTTGAATTCATTGGTCAAAGGTGAAAAATGCAGAACCTTGCAGAACTCATTTTTGAGGCCATAAATCAACTTTGTATTGCAGTATCTCAGGAAAGCCTTTACAAAATGTCTTCAAATTTGGCACAACTGTCCTCTAGGATTCAAGGACAAACATTGTAGATTCAGATTCAGATTCACATTTGTTTGGGCCATAAATCAACTTCTGATGAAATGGCACAAACACCCACTGGGATTTAAGGATGAGCAAACTTGAATTCATGGGTCAAAAAGGTCAATAATTCTGGTCACTTTGACCAACTAGGACATTTTTGAGGCCATAAATCAACTTTTTATTGGAGTGCTGCAGGCAAATCTTTACAAAATGTCTTCAGTTGCACCTGAATTAATCTGATGTTAAAATTCAGATGTTCACAGCTCTCCCAGGTCTTTTTAGAACTGAAGAACTTTAGAACAAGAACCTCTTCAAGTCCAGCTCCTCTTGTTTCAGCTTTGTTATTTGGATATATCATGACCTGGATGACTGAGAACCTTCTTGGTTTATATTTGGCTATCACTTCTTTGCTGTGACTACACTGTACCTGAGTTTCCAGTTGAATATAAACTAAGGTTTCCACTGAGCAGTTTTTCATGATTTCCATATTCACCTAAAAGTCGACACAAATTTAGTGTGACCCACAGAGACACAATCGCTACGTTAAAGGGTAATTTGTCCAGAAATATCCTTTAAATCCTGTCACTGAAGACCTACTGTACAAAATCATGCTGTATTTGTGTGTCAACCATTAATAGACAGCAGCAGCTATAAATGGGAGGCATGTTTTCAGCCTCTGGTTGTTTCAGGTCCTTTCACGTTTACTGTTCTCAGAGCTGTTACCATATGAAAGGGTAACCTCCTGTGATTTAAACAGTCATTACTTTGTGAGCATAGAAAGGGTTCAGGCTTTGTCCACATGCTTTTCTTATTTTATTTAGTTTGCTCCTCTCTTTTCTTGCTGTTCCAGTTATGTCTGAGCTTGTGGCAAACCCTGGACTCATGCATGGACTCGTCTCTTCTGTCTCTTAATAGATGACACACTTCAAATACATCAACCAGGATGTTCCAGTTTCGCCTCGCTCTTATTTCCAGAATAGAGATAACATTGTAAACAAGTAGTGCATGTAGAGTGAAGCTGCCGTCGTTGCTCGGTATTTCGGTCTGTGAGCCACATCTGTAAAGTGTGGGAGTCAGAAATAAATAAAAGAGGAACACACACACTCCTACGCTGCTCAGGCCTTTCTTTGGCATCGGCTCTCAGCAGGATGTGCACTCATCTCCGTGTGCTGCCATCGATTTCTGCTTGCTGCAAACGTTGCCGTGGGAACGTGAGAAGGCGATGCACCCCTTCACCCAACCATCCTCCACCCCCATTATACACCTCTATTCATGGTGCTGAAGGAGGCAGAGTACTACGACATCTCTGTCTCTGTGTTCTTCACTCGTATTTTTTGCTTCTCACTTGGTCCTGGTATTTTTCTCAGTCATTATTATAGCCGTCCTTCCTTCTCTATAACTTTGCAGACAGCTTGTAATGGCTCTTTCTTTTTACATTTTACCACCAGTAAAGGTATATAAACAAAACCATTCACATAAATTGAGGCTGTTGACGTTGTGTCTGTTGCTTTCCTCTTGAGTTTCCTCAGGATTTATGATCCACCCTAAAGCCTTAGAGTTGTATTTTCCACCACAGCCGTCCAAGACAGTTTCGTTTTTCTGCAAAAGTCGGAAAAGGTTAAAAAAATATATTTTCCTGTCACAGAAGCCGTATACATAGAAGTATTTTTATGCACAGATAAAATTGTACATTTTTATTTTATTATATTGTTTATTTTTGCATCTGTGTCTAGCTGCTGCTTAAATTTCACTCCAATGTGAACTGTTGGTGTGTAGTTTGATCGAAAGCAAAATTTCAAATTTCAATTTGAAGAATTTTTGGGGTTATTTTTTTGCGTTGTTGGACTTTCATTTAACCCTAACCCTAACGCAAAAATTAGCAACCCAGCTAACAACTTAGCAGTCTTGTTCTTCTACGTATCGGCCTCTTTATGATTTTTGATTACGTCTCTAAAAGATCAGGATTCAAACAAATCAAAACAAACAACAACTTTATTCTTAAATCTCAGTATTTCATTAAAATCATAAAACTACTGGCAACAAACACAAGTATTTTTATGGATTCTATAATGTGCACAACGGTAGAATGTAATGATGTAGAGGATAAATAAAATGGCCTAAGGTTGAGTTGTGTGAACATCGCATCCTGTTTTTGAAATCAGTTGTGTTTTCCCATTGAAATTTCAATTCAAGAGGTAAAAATCAAATTTGGAACACTTTGAGTACTTTTGTTATCAACATGGTATTATTTTTAATTTCTACTAAAACATTTGTAGGATATGTGTGCTTTGTAGAATTGATTTATTTGTTTATACAGATGTGATAGAGACTTTAGTTTTGATTATGAGCAACCGGTTTCACAGTTTCATAAACTCCTGCAGACAGAATACCCTTAGCTTAGCATATTACATCGTCCAGGTACTTCCAGTGCGTACATCTGATTAGGCGGGTACGCCTTGGACAGGTAGAACGTGAATGCATAGAAAGGCTTCTGAAAATGTTTGTTTTTAATTTTACTGCCTCTCATGTGCTCTTGATCAGGACACAAGCTGCAGTTTGAGACCAGGAAACTGTTTATTTCTTGCAGCCGTTTTTACACTGACTCTGCTCTTGAGCAAGGCACCGAGGGAAACACAAATACTAAAGTGTCACTCGTTGTGTTTGTGTGCATCACATGTACCATGTGTACTGTGTGTGTTTGTGTGCATGTATCCAGACTGTCTGTTCGTCTGGTCTGATCAGTGTGTCATTGTGTGTCCCCTCTCCCTCTCCCTCCTCCTGCCAGTCACCCCAGAGGCCATCGGCTTCCTGTCGGCGGTGGGCGTCTTCATCGTGGCTCTGGCCGTCCTCTTCCTCTTCATCAACAAGAAGCTGTGTTTCTCGCGCGTCGGCGGACTGCCCTGCCTCGAGCAACACGGACGCCGCAAGAAAAACCGACCGGGAATCCGCCAGGGGCTCGGTGAGTGACTGAATAAATGATGTGAAGCATCTGAGCCGACGAGGTATAAATGCGTTGTTATGGTTTCCTCCAGTCACAGGTGAGTATGTGGTCAACAACAGGTCGTTGTCAACCCCCCACCAGTCTTAAAGAACTGAAGACTTGGATAAAACGTTTTTATTTTTTTGTGAAGGCCTGTCTGAGTTTGTGATGGGAAATTGTTTATTAGAGCAACAAAAGTTAACCAAACCATTTAACCCTGAGGTTTGTCACACACGAGCTTCATCCTATAGTTACTCCATTTTTTAAGACTATTTCAATATCTCTAGGTTAAACAAAAGAGATGCATCATGTCACAAACTCCTTCTGTTTTCCATCCTGATATTTCACATATCGTTAGCCTCATAGCACAATTGCCTAAAGTCATATTTTAACGTTTTCGGAAAACAAGAAAAAACCTGTTTTTTTTTAGCAAACACATGGTATTTTTATTTTATTGATATCGTAACAGTGGCCAAAAAATGACATATTATGCTACGAGGCTAACGACATCGTTGCCGGGCCATCATCCATCTAGCCTCACTCCATCTATCTCCTGGCTCATTCCAAAAATAGTCCAAGAGGTGGTGCGTGACTGGAGCTGAGGCTAACGGCAGCTAGCAACCTGCGAGGACACCTGTCACTCAAAGCGACCACGCCCCTAATCGCCCCTAAAACTCGTTTCTGGAGCCTCAAGTGGACATTTTAGGAACTGCAGTTATTTTGGTGCTTTCACATTTTTCTTTATTTTCCTGCCGCTTGCAATCAACATAGACACAAAAACATATATTGTAATTATAATAAAGGTATTTTGGTTTCAAAACAGTTTTACTTCAAGTCTGTATTTGTAGAACATGAGGTGCATGAAAGTGAAAAACACTAACAAAGATAAAAAACTAAATAAAACTAAACAATCTCAAAGCAAGTATGAAAACAGCATAACTAAATATATGTTTAAATATATAGATATATGCTTTGATTGGATCTCCTGCCCTATTTTTAAACTTGAACTTTTAAACTTGCTTTGAACAGGGGGATTCTGGTCTTTACGCACAGCCGAGCCAAGCCTGAATGAAGCGCCATGATTAATACATATACATTTATGTCAGACATTGAATTTTAATGAAAAAGGAAAACAGCTGCCTTTGATTTTCAGATTGTACTTCGCGAGTAAGCGCTGTCTCTTTCAAGTCCAAGGTTTATGTGTTATACAAGCCGAAGCTCCCATACGCGTTATGACTCCAATTAAACTGTTCAGCGGCGGCGAGTGAACGTGGGCGAGTTTGTATTCGTGCAGAGATTTCTGTGGGCGAGTCTGCATGAGTGAAAGAGCTGTGTGAGTCAGCCACATACTGCCACAAAGCTCACTACAACAATATTCACATCATAAAACCTTGGAAGACAAACTCAGCACAGAGGAAAGAAAGCGCCGCTGAGAGGACGGGAGCAGGGCGCTCAGTTTGTGGCTTTCTTTTGGACTCCATCATCTTTCTTTTTTTCTTTTCCTTTTCCTCCCACTTGTCAAACACAGCTACCGAAGGTTAACTAAACACAAGGTTTTCCTCTGTTGAATTCAAACATCCAAGAACAAAGGCTTAACAGCAGGCTGAAGACGTGATGTTGGCTTTAGAAACAGTGTTAGAAGGATTTAGATTACATTTTTATCGTGTTTACACTGTAAATGTCACACAAGAGACGAAATACTGAAACTGCAGTTCCTCTAATGGCCTCTGGAGGCTCCAAATGCAAGTTAATACCCATGTACCTCCATATTAAAATTTTAAACAAGTAAAATTAGACGTAGAGACTGTATTAGAATACATTTTTGTTTATACTATAAGTGCTGCACAAGAGACAAAAGAAAAATTAAACCAAAAACAGTTCCTCTAGTGACCACTGGGGGCTCCAGAAAGCAAGTCAATCCCTGTAGATGTTAAAATGTCCAACTCTGAAGCAGAAATAAAGATGTTTACAGCCTGATACTAAAACTGTTTTGATCTCTTTAGCTTTTTTGGCGGAGAAATTCTTAAAATTATATTAACTTTCTCCAATGACACTGAACCTCTTACAAGATTTTTGAATTAGCAGGGAGTTAGGTGGAGTCAGCCACTGCCAAGATGGTGACATCTGAAAAACATCGCTCTGAGCTTCGAAACCCACCCATCTTTGTTTACAACGTTGTCCAAAATGTCCATAAAACATGTCAGTCAGATCTCAAATTTTATGCTGCCATCGTTCCCCAGAGGCCTGGAACCAGACAAACCAAACAGCAACTCGAAATAAAGAGCTGCAATCTGCTGCCTCACCACTAGATGTCCCCAAGTCCCAAATGCTGGTCCTTTAAGCAACACATTCCTCAAGTGACTAAAGCTTTATGCCACCTAATTCTAATTCTACTGAAGAACTGGCAGGCTTTTTTTTAACAGAAATGCTAAAATTCATCGAGAGCTTCGTCCATGTTGGCTGAAGACGGCAAATCTTGCAGAATGATTCAGTTCTTTCTCAGCTCCTGTGAATCCTTTTATCAAAAAATAAATAAATAAATAAAGTTAACATAAATGTACTTTTACATCAGCAGTTAAAGAAAGAAAAACTTGTTTCCAGTAGCCGGCTGCTCTAGACCGTGAGTCAAACTGAGCAAACATTGATCTGGTCCGTCAGTTTCTCACCTGCAGCAGGTGGAGCCTAATTTCCAGGTGCTTCCTTGAGCAAACAGCACATTCAGCTCGGAGTCTCTCCATAGCATTCTCAACTCACCTGGATCTCCACAGGACGAGGTAGGGGCTGTTTGTGACCACAGGTTCAGTTAAACTGTGTTAACATGTAGATTTAACCTGGAAACTCTGATTAAAGAAAAGTTTTACTCCTGTAGAAAACAAGAAAAAAAACTTCACCCGTCCAACATATGTTTTCAGAAACGAAGGTTTTGTGTTTACATCGAACTGAAGCAAAAATCCAAGATGTTGCTTTGTTAATTATTTAATTTGACTTGTTTTGACGATTATGAGGTTTAATGTGTTTACATGTGGCTTAGAAACAATATGTTTCTATATTTACTCAGTTTACATTGAGTCATTTGAGCCGTCACATGACTCCACCTCGCCTCAGCTCTGTGACTGTGTGGTTTGGTAATTAGAGCTGAAGAAAATAATTATTTTCTCTGTTAATCCATTAATGATTTTGTCCAGAAGATGTCAAGACATCTCCTAATAATCTCCTGATAAAAACAGCAGCTGGGGTTTTGATAGCGGATTAAGAATAAATAAATTCTGAAATAAATAAAGAAAAAATAAAGAAAAACGTTTAAGTACGGTAAAACGGACATTTCAGTTGAGGCTGACGAGTTTAAAAAGAGATAAATAATGTAGAAATACAAGTAAATAAATGTATTAAAGATTTAGTTCATTCATTCATTCATTAAATAAAAAAATATCATAAATGCAAGAAATCAAAATAAATAAACAAGTATATTCTAAAATAAACAATAGATAAAATAAATAATGTAAAAAAAAAACACTGATGCACAAATGACTGAAACTGAAATTCATCAATTAATTTAAATTAAAGTAAATCCATAAAAGTAGTGACACACATATATTTTGATATTTAGTCTTTGGTGCTAAATGAATCAAAGGCAAAAAAACAGCAGGATTTTTATGCAGCAATCCAGAATTATATGACTCAGCTACCAACTCAACAGGTGCCTTCAGAATAATCACATTACTTCACTATCTGAGAGCCTTTAGACGTCCAATCAGCCGCCACTCGCCCACTCAAGAGTGCCTCTTCCTTCCTGTAGTCTGGGTAACCATGGCGACCACCCAGGTAGGCACGGCGACCTGCACTTTAGCGAAGAAGACGGCGTTGATCGCTGCGCCGTCACCCTCTCAGCTGTAGCCCACCAATTATGATTAAATTATGAAGGGAGAGAAGTGACACTCGACTCCCGCTAACGCTTAACGTCATCATAGCTTTACATGTGTTTCTCTCCCCCACAGCACCCAGCGCTTCCCACATGCTGCGTCTGTGTTAGTTTATTATGCCTTCAGAAAATTCCCTCTGTGCCCGTTACACCGGCAGAAAACCCGTCACATCACAAGGGTTTGTTTGACAGAGCTCCAGAGCTGGAGGGTGTCGCTGAAGGTGCTGAGACGTTGCTTTTAAATGCACAAACATTTAAATAGACAAACATTTGTTTACTCTGATATAATCTAATTAAAATAAAGTGTGTGCATTGTTTCAGAGCCATAACATAACATTTGGTGCATCTATATCCCATTAACTCCATTTATATGAAGCACATGTCGGCCTTTTCTTCATCAGTTAGATTTAATAAACATGTGCTTCTTTTATTTCATCACCAAAAACCAAGGTTTCAAACAGACAAACGGTTTTGATGTTCCTTCAGGGACTCTTCACTAAGCCATTGGCAATGGCAGCTGTCAATCATCGTGATGTCGCTTCCTGTTTTTACAGCGTCAGACAAAACAAAGCTTTGCTGTATGTCATCTTCTACCTAAAATCACAATAAAACATCTGTGACGCGTACACTAAAGGTGTTTTAGTTTGTCCCATTCACCAACATGGAGGGGGTGGGGCTTATGACCTATACTGCAGCCAGCCATCAGGGGGAGCTCCACGTGCTTTAGCTTCACTTTTGAGGAGTTGTAGGAGTCCACTTCTTTTACAGTCTATGGTTAATCACGACAGACCTTGAGACAAATAGTAGTGTATCGTCTGCATAGCGACGAACCTCCCTCCACTAACTTTTATGGCTTTCCATCACTTCTCCTTTGATTTGTCGCAGCTTTCCTTCCGTCCAGTTTTCCTCTCTTCTCCTGAACTCTCCCAGCCTTTCCCGTTTGTCATTCCCTCTCGTTTCCCTCTGCGTTTACATCCCCTCCAGTCAACAGCTACGGTGACGACGACGACGACGATGCCACAAGCTCCTCGGACAGCGAAGACGAGGTCCTGAAGCAGTTTGAAATCTCGGTGTCGCGCTCGCAGAGCTTCCGCAACGCGGCGGCGAACGTCGGCGAACAGCAGCAGGCGGAGCAGAGTCACCTGTCGTTGGGCCGACGCCACAAATTCACTCGCCTGTCAGACCAGGAGGAGGGCAGCACTGAGCCTTCTGACTGTGAAGCTACTGGACCCAAAGGTATCTATTTATGGTATTGGTATATTCCTTTTTATTCACAGTGATGTGTTTCTTTCCAATCTTTGTGATCAGTGCTGAGCAGGCAGCTGCCAACCGACCTGGTGCCTATCTGTGATTTTAAACTAGAGAGGTGATTATGTCGTTTTACTGCCGCTAAACTAGAGGCCTGCAACTCCCAACAAGCTGAAAACCAGACAGATCTTCCTCTAATCTGTGTAAATACTGTTTTTACTGCAGATTAGAGGCTGTGAAGAGCTCAGCGAGGCCCAGGAAACAGCATCAGTCGCAACGACACGTGTTTGCGCTCGGCCGTGTGTTTTTAGGCGAGGAGTCATGTGACGGCTCAAATGAGGCACATTAATGTGAAATGTACCAGGTTGATTCAAACCAGAATTATCTTTTGTGTTGAGAACTTTTGTGAAAAGCGTTTCCACCTGAGCACAGGTCTGATGTTTGGGCTGAAGCTGTAACTCATCGCCTCCACCTTTAAGAGAACAGCTGGTGGTTGGTGGGCAGTGACCCCGTTCAGTCAGGTCACTCCGTCTCAACCTCTAGATTATGTTTTCCATCTTTAACCGACACGTGAACGCATCATTGACATAACCCACAAATGAACGACACACACACACACACACACAGCGATGACTCACCACAGCCGTTGCCATGGTGAAGTCTCCGCGCTGCCATTGATATAACAGTCAGCCCGACCTTAATGACGGAGAATTGGAGATAATTGGTATTGATTGGTCTGAGGTACAGACTGTTCACAGAGCGTTCCTGTGTCAGGAAAAAGGCCGAGGTTTGACAGATGGAACAATGTGGCCTCTGGTAAGACACAGGTTTAACAAGCTGCTTTTAGATCTTTGTGACTAAATTAAAAGGAGTAGCATGTAGCGTTCATATCAGGGATGCTGTCCTCAACAAACATGTAGTTGAAAGACGATGTTTGTCTGAATTAAAAGTCAGTTTGACAAACAGAGATCCAAACATCCCTCCTCCCGTGGTTTAAAACGCTGTCGCCTTCCTCCTGCAGAAATGGAGGCTCCGAGCCATCAGGGTTTCATGGACCCGCTCTCTGCAGCGGTAGAAGAGATGGAGAAGGCGTCCATCGACTCTCTGGACAAACCTGCTGCAGACGAGGCGTCGGCCGCCAGGGCCAGCCCCGCCCCCAGCACCAACCGGCAGGCCGCCGACGGCAGCGAGGACACGGAGAAGATTCTGGATGAGGACAAAAACGAGGCCACAGACAGCTCCTCCACCTGGAGCCCGGAGGTACTGCACCCTGAGGTTAAACATGAGTAGCTTTAAAGTTGTTAAAATCATCTTAAACGTTTCTGACCAACAGACTCATCCTGTTCTGACCCGTTATCAAAACTATATCATGATTACAGTGAGAGAAAGAGTTCCACACTCAACATAACCTTTAGAACCTTTTATGATCTGTCAAAGTTAATTACTTGAATCACACCTGGACTCTAGAGACCAGATCAGTGTTCACACCTGGACCTGTTTAACCTGGACTCTAGAGACCAGATCAGTGTTCACACCTGGACCTGTTTAACCTGGACTCTAGAGACCAGATCAGTGTTCACACCTGGACCTGTTTAACCTGGACTCTAGAGACCAGATCAGTGTTCACACCTGGACCTGTTTGACCTGGACCCTAGAGATCAGATCAGTGTTCACACCTGGACACTAGAAACCAGATCAGTATTCACACCTGGACCTGTTTAACCTAAACGCTAGAGACCAGATCAGTGTTCACACCTGGACCTGTTTAACCTGGACTCTAGAGACCAGATCAGTGTTCACATCTGGACCTGTTTAACCTGGACTCTAGAGACCAGATCAGTGTTCACACCTGGACCTGTTTAACCTGGACTCTAGAAACCAGATCAGTGTTCACACCTGGACCTGTTTAACCTAAACGCTAGAGACCAGATCAGTGTTCACACCTGGACCTGTTTAACCTGGACTCTAGAGACCAGATCAGTGTTCACATCTGGACCTGTTTAACCTGGACTCTAGAGACCAGATCAGTGTTCACACCTGGACCTGTTTAACCTGGACTCTAGAAACCAGATCAGTGTTCACACCTGGACCTGTTTAACCTAAACGCTAGAGACCAGATCAGTGTTCACACCTGGACCTGTTTAACCTGGACTCTAGAGACCAGATCAGTGTTCACACCTGGACCTGTTTAACCTGGACTCTAGAAACCAGATCAGTGTTCACACCTGGACCTATTTAACCTGGACTCTAGAGACCAGATCAGTGTTCACACCTGGACCTGTTTAACCTGGACTCTAGAGACCAGATCAGTGTTCACACCTGGACCTGTTTAACCTGGACTCTAGAGACCAGATCAGTGTTCACACCTGGACCTGTTTAACCTGGACTCCAGAGACCAGATCAGTGTTCACACCTGGACCTGTTTGACCTGGACCCTAGAGATCAGATCAGTGTTCACACCTGGACACTAGAGACCAGATCAGTGTTCACACCTGGACCTGTTTAACCTGGACTCCAGAGACCAGATCAGTGTTCACACCTGGACCTGTTTAACCTGGACTCCAGAGACCAGATCAGTGTTCACACCTGGACCTGTTAAACCTGGACTCTAGAGACCAGATCAGTGTTCACACCTGGACCTGTTTAACCTGGACTCTAGAAACCAGATCAGTGTTCACGCCTGGACCTGTTTAACCTGGACTCTAGAGACCAGATCAGTGTTCACACCTGGACTCTAGAGACCAGATCAGTGTTCACACCTGGACTCTAGAGACCAGATCAGTGTTCACACCTGGACCAGATGTTATTACAGGGTCTAAACAGCTTATAAATACATCAGCATTGGTCCAAGATCCAAAATAGCGTTGAAATAACTCCCACGCTCTGGTCCCAGTAATTAGTGAATAAATGAATAAGTAAACAAACGGACACAGGGATTAACTGACCGCTGTTACCCATCACTCTTGGCTATGAGGGGATTATCGCTCTGCCGTAATAATCTGCTCAGGTTTGATCTGGAAGAAAACGAACCAGACACGTCCCCTTTGGGTGGGGGGGTGTGGGGGGCAGGCGTATAAATAGTTGATATATTTCCTTCTCTCCCCGCGCGGCGTTGTCTAACAAACAGAAGCTCATGAATAATAATGTGTGCAAACAAAGTGTGTGTGGGAATACATTTTCTGAGACGCGTTCGTAGGAGAGCGGCAGTGTGGGATCTAACAGCCTCTCAGTCATCAAATGAATCGCACTTTGAAACTGGGCGCAATCTGTGCTGTTGGCCTCACACACACACACACACACACACGCACACGCACACGCACACGCACACGCACACGCACACACGCACACACACACACACACGCACACACACACACACACACTGGTCCATGTGATCCTGCTTCATAAATAACAAACCAGGCTGGATCAGTGGAGCTACAGAAATCCTACCACAGTCTGTCCATGTCCTCATTGTCTTCTCCTAGAGTTGGTCTCCTGTAGCGTCTTAACGTCTGTCTTCTTCTTCTACTTTAAATTTTTGGTAGCTTGGCGCTATCCAGCCACCACTAATAAAGAAGAAGAAGATGTTTTGGTGCTACTTAATTTTAAATAAATGTCAGAAAAAGCTCCAAACCTTTCTTCATCTTCGCAGTCAGATCTTATGTCAGATGTGCAGATCAGTCCGTAACATCTGTGAGGCCTTTGAGCAGCTTTGGTCAGAGCATATGTAGAGTTGAGTTTGATGCCTCTAATTTTGTTAAAGATTAAACATTTCTTTATTTATCTTTTTTTCTTGTCAGCAGGAGCAGCCTCCCCGCGACGAGGTCTCGACTCAGGCCGTCTCTTCTTCCCCTCGAGTCCCCATCTCTAAATGCGGAGACCTGGTCCTCTCTCTGGAGTACCGGCCCGACTCGGAGAAGCTGCTGCTCTCCGTGGTGGCGGCCCGGGACATCCCGGACAAGGCTCGCAGCGGCATGGACTCCTGGCAGGTGCACATGGTCCTGCTGCCCGCCAAGAAGCAGCGGCACAAGACGTCGGTCCAGAAAGGCTCGCTGCCGCACTTCAACGAGACCTTCCGCTTCTCGCGCTTGGAGCCGTCCGACCTGCAGGTGTCGGCCATCAGGTTCAGGCTGTACGCGCTGGGGGGCCGGATGTCCCGTGAGAGGATGATGGGGGAGAAGGTGCTGCGCTTAGGAGGGCTCAACGCGAACGGTGGGACGATGGAGACGACGCTGGTTCTGGAGCCTCGAAGTAACCTCAAGGTAAGGGCAGTGTTTGAAACGTGTTTACGTTAGGTTGAATCGACCAAAAGAGGGCGTGGCCACTTCTTTAGAGTTCCTCATGACAGGAGACAGTCAAATAACTTGTTTACTTGAGGGTGCAATGATAATCAAACTAAATCAAAGGCTTTAAAATGCACATATGATGCTGCTTAAGAGTTTTTGTCCCGTTAAAAATGTCCCAAAACCTGTTTCCCGTCATGAATCAATGAGCTACAGCAGCTAGCTCCAACACTACTGTTTCTTACAGGGTTGATGGAGATTGAAACTACCTTCTGCTACATTTCAGAGTCTCTGTTTGGTCTCCTCAGAGCCTGGGCTCCCAGCTGAGTCTGTCTGCTGTGTCTCAGAGCGACAGCGCCTCGTCCACTCAGTCCCTGACCCACGGCGGCGTCCCCGAGCTGCTGGTGGGTCTCTCCTACAACGCCACCACGGGACGCATGTCTGTGGAGCTCGTCAAGGGCAGCCACTTCAGAAACCTGGCCATCAACCGGCCACCAGGTCTGCAGGAAGCCACAAATATGTAAAATATTAAAAATAGATGTATTTATATTCAGCTTCTCCGCTTCTTCTTCTTCTTCTCTGGTCCAGACACGTACGGGCGGCTGACTCTGCTGAACTCGGTGGGTCAGGAGATCTCCCGGTGTAAGACGTCGGTGCGTCGCGGCCAGCCCAACCCCGTCTACAAGGAGACGTTCGTCTTCCAGGTGGCGCTGTTCCAGCTGTCGGACGTCACGCTGCTCGTCTCCATCTACAACCGCCGCAGCATGAAGCGCAAAGAGATGGTGGGCTGGATCGCCCTGGGCCAGAACAGCAGCGGCGAGGAGGAGCAGCTCCACTGGCAGGACATGAAGGAGGGTCGAGGTCAGCAGGTCTGCCGCTGGCACGTCCTGCTGGAGGCGTAACACCCCCCGTCCAGCAGGACCAGGCGGAGGAGGGGCTGTTCGTGTCTGCAGAAAAGCAAGAAAAAAACACTATAAAGAAACACCTACCTTCTCTTTGTCTTGTGTTTTAAAGCGGAAGGGAGTTTGTTATTGACTTGCAGAGCGGAGGATCGCGGGTGACGTTTGCAAGGCTCAAGGATTCAAGGCCTCTCCACCTCGTCGTCGCATCCATCCAAACCTGGAAGAGCGTCAAGCACCCGGCTGGCTGGTTTGAGTCAGCACCGAGAACAAACTCATCAACCCTCAGAGGCTGGCAGCAGAAGCTTCAAAGGAGAATAATGATTCAAGGCTACTCCACAAAAGACACCGAAATTGAATTCACTGGTGAGATTTCTGAAGTGGCGCGGATGAAGATAAAACGTTTCTCGTCTCAGTAAAAAACAAAAAGGAAGCTCTGTCAGCCTCCAGGATTCGCCCAGAGTTTGTTCTTCCTGCTGCACTTAACGCGTCGCGTTAGAAAGAACTCGGAGGTCTTTGACAAATCAGTGGAAAAGTAAAGTAACCTGCAGAGCGAGGCGGTTAACATTAGCGTCACGTCGTGTTAAAAACGCCGCAGGTTTGTCTCAGACTGAAGTCCGCCGTCAGCTAACACTTAGCAACAAAAGGCACAGTAACAAATAGAATATATATCAGCCGTCTTTCCACAGTCGTTCATCACAGAGCACAAGAGCATCGATCTGCACAAACGCCTCCACCATTAAAACAGTTCCTAAAGCAGCTCTGTCTGCTAAAAAGCTCACATTTGCATTTGTAGACACTGCAGGAGGCACGTGAATAGATCTAAGAGTCATGAGTAACTCTACAACAATTATGAGATTATTAAAACATTTCTTTACCAACCACCAGTTTCCTTCACAAACATCTCCATACATGCAACCTGCAGTTTGGGCTTCAACTAACCAATCATCAACTTTTATTTTTTTGTGATTTAGTTTGACAAACCCTGAACTGAAACTGCCAAAAGCTAAATATCAGATCTTAAAAACCTCTCTAAATCTAGCCCGGACGCCAGACCTGCTTCCTCTGCTCACAACTTGTTTGTGTCAGATAGTTGATCTGGAGTCTCTCCTTTGGGAACTGATTCTGCTCCTGCAAAAATCAGCCGGGCCAATCAGATCGCCTGGGTGGCGTGGCTTAACGTGGTGCTTGACAGTAGTCATACACGTCATCTGAGCGCTGTGGAGGTTAATTTGTTTACAGCGAAAAGGGGCGAACGCTTTTAGGAGTCCACGTCACGATATTAACAGCGAAACTTGATGTCTTAAAAAATGTGTCACAAAAAAAAAGTTGATGTTTACACCAAATATTATCTACGGTAAAAGGTTGTTGGATAGTTTTTGGTTTTTGAAGTCAGAGCTACACTGTAAAACATGCAGGAAGTTAGTGCTGCATGACGTTTAACTTAACATGGCAATCTAGAATATTTAGAATATTTTAATTTAGTAATTAAATTGCTATCTCTTGCTAACTGTGGTAATATTACATATCAATACAATTATATTAGAATTCTTGCATTTGCAGTTTTTGCGACTGGATGTCTGGGGAAACAAGTGATGGGATTCACACCTGCAGTTACAACTTATTGCCACAGGTGTCGCCACAATCGCACTTTTAAAAAAACAACAACAAAAAAAAATATCATTTTATTCTTCACAAGTTAATTCAAGTTAATTTCCTGAACTTATAAATATGAATTAGCTGCTGATAGTTTGATTACGTCATTAAAGAATGTTTTTAAATATGATTTTTCTTGCGTTTAACCAACTAATAAAAATTTTGCACATTGTAGTTACGTTAAAAAGTGACTACAGTTAATTAACATGGTGGAAAAGGTGGCAAGTTATCTGCATAATTGACCAAATATTTGTTTTCCCATACAAGCTTTAAGTTTTAAAAATTAAACTTATAAACACGTAATAGGTTGAAATTTCAAGAAACTAGTTTACATAAAAGTCTATCAAGCATTCCAGTAAATGTAAGGATCTATGTGTAAAATCAAAGTAGTGGTATGAGTTTAATTTTACCGTGAAGCTTTAAAATGTGAAACGGAACAGAAGCACAGATCTTTCAAAGACGTTTCATTCACATTCAGCGCTCATTCATATTCCCCAAACACTCGTGCTACTACAGGCAGGAAGCCCAGCAGCTGGAGACTCTTAACCCCGTTGGGATGAGCCTCATCAACACTGAATGATGTTATTTGGCTTCAGCTCAGCCTCCTTCACGCCGCAAAGCTGATTTCAGCACCCGCTAATGCTGAGCTGAAAAGAGGCTTTAAATATCTCGCTGCAGCTGTTAATAACATGCACTGAAGAACCCTGGAAGTGTTCCTCGCCATCCAGCACTCTCTCTGCGGTAATTAGCTGTTACAGCTGTGGAATCGTACGGTGCGATGACAGTAATGCTGCTGCTGCTGCTGCTGCTCATCTTCTTCCCGTCTGAGCATCTTTTAAGTCATAAGGCAGCGGTTCAGCCCGGAGGTGGGATTAGATGTGTTTGTGTCGACAGATACTGTTGCTGCAAAGCCCTCAGGGGTTCACGCACTAACAGCAGAGGTCTGTTTACTTGAGCGTTTTTTATTTTTGGCCTTTCAAACTGTAACCAGAGGCAGTTACAAGACATTTAATAGCTAAGTAGAAGTCAGAGAGTAATTACTTTCACGACGCCGAGCGTTACTAATTAAGGCTGATGCTCACATTCAGGAGTTAGTTCAGTGGAATTACAACAAATTATTATTTCACCACTGAACCCATAAAATCTTCATCACTTCTCATTTACCACAACCTTTTGTACAAGAACACTTAAATGACTTCTGTTAATTATGTCGTATGGTAATCAGGGAAGCTTCCAGCAGCAGAAAGATGAGTTTTTTTTGTTTTTATTACAAAGATGATGTGTTGAATAAAGTCGTCGTTATGTGTGTGTTGAATGCTGGAACCAAGCCGTTTGTTTAAAGTGCAGATGTGTAATGACGACTCTAAATGAAGCACAGACGAAGAATAGGAGTGCTGCAGCTAGCTTCCCAGGGCATTAATGTTTATTTTTTATATTTTTTTGTTGTTATTATTTTATATATAATGTAAGAATGCTAAATACTAAAAGACCAAAACAGTTAAAGTCTAAGACCACAACAAAGACCAAAGTCCCATTAGCTTCTTTTCCATTAGCTTCCGTTGTATTAGCCTCTGTTGCAGCAGCTTCTATTGCATTAGCTTCTCTTCCATTAGCGTGTATTCCATTAGCTTCCGTTGCATTATCTTCTATTCCATTAGCTTTTCTTATGTTAGCTTCTGTTGCGTTAGCTACTGTTGCACTAGCTGTGGTTGCATTAGCTCATGCAACAATATGTGCAGTTTTTTTCTGTTCGTATTGAAATTAATGGGATTCAGACAAAGAAAAAACATTTTTAACAAATGAAAACAGATTTTATTAGCCTTAGCATGCTAGCTTATTAATGTAACCCATATGTAAGTGAAAATCCTTTCATGGCTAATCAGTAACTTGCTATTGCTAAAGCTAACCTTACTCAGTATAGCCTGTTTCACAGTGTTACTACTCTAGGTATGCTAATGTTAGCATCTTATGTTGTCGCACTTCCAGAAAAACATTTCCTTGGCTTTAACTGTTAAAGTCAAAGTTTCCAAACTCCAAAACAGTTTTCAGTGTTTGAACAGAAACATGGGTTTTTGTGCTGCTGTACAGTGTGATGGTCTTAACTATAAATAGGTTTTGTTTGGCGGATGAGTCATACCTGTCACCAGACTTGATACCAGCACTCCTATTCTACTGGCTTCATTCTGGTGGGTGTAGAGCAGTGACCTGAACTATATTTACTGCACAGATGGATATATTTGATGCATGTCGAGCTGTTGTACAGAATCTCTCACTCTATTATATTTTTTAAGATAGTGTTTAATGTTCCTAAATATTGTTAAGAGATCGTGTTTACATATCTGCATGCTCAGTTTAAGATCCCAGAGGGTTGTATTCCAGATGTGAGATAATCAGATTGTGCTGCAGATGTTATACCGTTGATTCTGATGAAGTGCCTGTAACATTTGGACATGAAACATATCCACCGTGACAAAGAGATGAAGCATGAAGCCTTTGTTGTTGTTCCCTGTGAATGCTGCTGCTGTAGGACTGCATGCGTGGAAGGTTTACTCTTCAGGGCCTGGACCAGGGCGGAGGTTTTCAGACTCAGTCAGGAAGGAAGGAAGTCCAGACTCTGGAAACCCCAGACCAGAGATAAAAGCCTCCACAAAGCAGGTCTTAAACTTTTTGAAAGTTATTTTCTTTCACACGTTAATCACAGATAAGCTTGAAGTACATAAACGTGTAGCTCTTATATGACTTTTACTCGGTTACTTCATCTGTATAATTTAGCACAATCCATTTAATTAACTGTATTTCCCACTCTTTCCAGACCATCAATCTAAATGTGTATCATCTTTACGCATTAAGTATGGGGTGCAATTAGCCTAGCTTAGCATAAAGACTGGACACGCTTAGCCAGGATCTGTTTAAGCTTTAAAATTCCCTCTCCTAGCATATTTGGAGGCTCCAAAATGAAACTGAGCTATTGAGTACAAGCTACAGTTTGGCGTCTGTGTAGCTGTCTGGTTTATTTATTTCTTGGCAAATAACAATCAAACCCATTGGCAACTTAAAAACACACCTTTGCGCCGCATTCTGGAAAGTTTAAACGTGGTGCAGTTGTTTAAAATAGTTTTAAACTTTGCACAAAGCCAGGCTAGCTGTTTACCTCTGCTGCTACCTATGGTTTTGTAAAGCTAGGCTAATCGGCCGCTACTTCCTGTTTTAGCTTTTCGCACAAAGATCAGCAAAATGTGCTGAAATGCCCAACTGGTCCAATTTAAGGTTCAAGCCTTCTTTCAGTTTGATTTTTAAAACATTATCCTGATGTTTTTTGGAGAAAGTGAGCAGAAATGTAATGACGGTTTATTTCTACTTCTGTTGTTTATGCTAAGCTAGGCTAATTGCTCGCCTGTTGCCTGCTAGCTATTGTAGCTATAGCACCTCGAAAGGAGAGAAAAACCATCCAAAGGAATTTTCACGAGTTGTTTGAACGCCCACAATCCACCCCAACCACCTCCTGCTGACAATGATGCAGTTCACATGTTTAGCCAGGACGTATGTCGCACTAAATAACATAACTGCAAAGACAATTTAGTTCCCTATAAGGTCTAATTTGGTTTTTAAAGCTGTCACACTCTTTGTAGACCTTCCTCGCTGTGCACAGGTGTCTGAGGTCAAGTTAAAAGTCGTGGGAACACAAAGAACACAAAGAAAGTTTAGATTAAATGAACCAAACAACATGAGGAGTCTGATCCTGATTCTGTTCAGACTGTGGTCCCGTAGCCCTGGTCTGGGCCGTGCATGCTGAGCACCCAGGAAGCACCTTTTTGTACCAAGTTGTGTCGTTGCCAATAAAACCCAGAAGATCCTGTGGTAACGTCTGGCTGCCATCTGTTTTCTCGGGGCTTCCTCTTCTGCCTGAGCTCTGTTTAGGTGTAAAAAAAAAAACAACCTAGTGATGGTCGGTGGAGATTTCCAGTTTTAAACCGTTGTCAGAGGAAATCTCCGGATTAGAGATTAGGGAACGTATCTTGTGTTTTTTTTGGGTTTTTTTGGGAGAATCTCTCCTAATCTTTGGTAACAGATGCCTTCGATTTAACCTACAAACACAGATTTGCTGCTTGTTCATTAGCTGTTCAGTGTCAAGTCCGTGATCTGAGAGTCTTTAGTCTTTGTTTACTCTGGATGCACAGATTTGGAAAAGAGTTTTGGTGACGTACAAGCACAACTACAGCTGGTGTTTATTTTGGAAATGGGCATATATAACAAAATATCTATAAGTTGTTCATGTATGTCAGCATGTTGAAGAGAATTGAATTGTTTTAAGTAAACTGACTGACTTTTAAGGCAGTAGCTAAATAATAAATGTTAAACACAATTTGTTATTATTCCCTAATTTATCAAGATAATTTGATTTGTTTTAACAACGTATGAAACAACCACACGTATATGAAACATGTCTGCAAATGGCCACAAAGATATAAACAACTGAAGCCAGGCCTGGCAAGCCATTTACCATTACTAATGTTTATGCTAAGCTAGGCTAATTCCCTCCTGGTAAGAGTAGCAGCCATCTTCCTGCCTAACTTTCTCACATATTGGTTCATAACAGAGCTTAGCATTGCATAAAGACTGAAAACAATACTAAACCAGGTTAATTGTTTACTTCTAGTGCTAATGTTTATGCTAAGCTAGGCTAATTGCCTCCTGGTAGGAGTAGTATCCATCTCCTTGCCTAAATTTCAGCAAAACTCTCACATATTGGTTCGTAACAGAGCTTAGCATAGCATAAAGACTGAAAACAATACTAAACCAGGCTAGTCGTTTACTTCTAGTACTGATGTTTATGTTATGCTAAGCTAGGTTAATAGCTTATAATTTCCTGCCTTTGGTCAATCTGGAAAAAGTAATGTTATGTTTGTAAAGATACTTTAGACGAGTTGGTTTGTTTTTTTGGACAAAGCCAGGGTAGATATTTGGAACTAATGTTTATGCTAAGCTAGGCTAATCACCTCCCAGTTGCTGCTTCATGTCTTGTGCATGAACATGCAAGTAGTATCTATCTTTCTGCCTAACTCTCTACAAAAAAATCACATGTTTGTTCATAAAGGAGCTTAGCTTAGCATAAAGACTAATAAACAAAGGCTAAGACAGGCTAGCTGTTTACCTCTACTACTAATGTTCATGCTAAGCTTGATCTTGAATTCCTGTTTTGCCAGGATTAAATGATTTTTATTTTATTTATTTTATTTAACTTGGACAAAGCCAGACTTTGGTCCTTGAATTCTAAAAGTTTGGTGAAGATCAAATCTCAAACAGGAAAAAGCAAAGATGGGTTTGAGGAGAAGTTGCGGTAAAAGCAGCAGAGACCGAGCTGCGCTGGTTGGATGCGGGGAGACGAGGGCTGATGCTCACGCAGTCTCCTAGCAACAGGAAACATCTGCCTCCGGGAGGACCAATCAGCGGCGTCTCCTGTTGCTGTGAACGGAGATATTTTAGGAGTCCTCCATCCTCCACCCTCCGACCGCAGGCACCGACACGGACTCAGACTTCAGGCCGAGCTGGAGCGACGACAGGTCGGTGTGAGGACGCTGGATGCTCCGCGGAGAGAGAGAGAGAGAGGAGGACTCTTTAACCGGGATTTACTGCAGCAGGACACGGTTACATTCAAAGGTAAGAAGCTTTCATTTAGATTTAATGATGGAAGTTAAGGCTTTTATTTAAGATGCACAGATTCAGGAAGTGAAAATGGTTTTTAAATTTACTTTAGAAAAGTAAGAAATGTGTTGAGAATCTCACAAATTAGTTTTATTTGTGTGAATCAGCTGCAACTAACAAAATGACACAAGCATAGATTCATCCCATGATTTAAAATGAAGAAAACTGATTTTAAATATTAATAAATAAGAAAATAAACTAAGCTGGTGACAGATTCTGCTGATTCCTAAAGGAAGATTGAAACTGACAGCATGTAAATTATTTAAAAATGAAGCTTTTGTGACTTTAGCTGCCATAAAATTCATCTGTTTTAAACCTTAAGCTGCACAAACCCACATTTGATTTCATATAAGCTGTAGATAAAAGCAGTTTTTACTGTTATTTATGAATGCAGGTGTAGTTTGTGCAGAGTTGCCGGCTGCAGCAGCTCCTTTAAATCACATGTTTTTAATGTTGTTGCCTTCAGTGAGGCTGTCTGCTGCTGCAAATGACTGCGCTGCTGTTACAAGGTTCTAGTCAGACCTTGAGTTCATGATGCAAACTATAAAAACAATCAGATGAATCTGTTCATTAAGTTCACGCTAAGACACCGACCTCCTGTTCCAACTTATTTCTGCTGCAAACAAAACAAACACACACATGAAACACGGCGTCACAGACACACACTCGTCCCACGCAGCCTCCATCACATGCAGCACTTGGACGGTAGAAAGTGTGTGAGTCACCGCGGCAGCTTCAGGGGAGACGGCGTGGACGTTTCGCAACCGCCGAGCTTCCCACTCTGTTTCTGATTGATTTTCAATAACAGCCCCCTCATGCAGCATCTTATCTCTCCTCATCCTCCTCATCCTCCTCCTCCTCATCCTCCTCCTCTTCTTCATTCTCACACATTCAAATGAGCAGATTTTCACTAACACACATCTCTAAATGCATTTCACCAAAAAAGCAAAATGATTAGATCCAGTCATTAGATTTTATTATTTGACTTTTTCTCATATTTATCTTCTTAAATATTTTGTTGTTTCACCTGTTTCATTATTTTATATATATTATTTTTTTATATTTGTTTATTTTTAATCACATATTTATTTTTATTTTTTTTCAGTTTAGTTTTTTAATATATTTATTGCATCTGTTTCATTTTATATATATATAGATATTATTTTTTTATGTTCATTTTAATTTTTTAATCATTTATTTTATTTTATTTATTTTTAAATATATGTATTGCATCTGTTTCATTTTGTATATATATATTATTATATGTTACATTTTTCAAATTTTTCATTAAAAATTTTAATTCACTGTTTTAATCATTTACTTATTTAAAAGTTTTATATATATATTTTTTAGTATATTTTTCTTTTCAAATATTTTATTGTTTTTATTTTAATATTTTTTATACATATTAGTTTTTTTATTTATATATTTTTGCTTCTTTCATTTAAAATTTTAGTTCATTGTTTTAATCATATATATATATATATTTATATTTTTTTTCTATTCCTCCTCTTTCCTGTTTTGTTCCTCATGCTCCGGTTCTTCTTCTTCTGTTGCTCAGATTAAATCTTTTAGCTGTAACCTATGACTACAGAAAACGTTCTGGTGTCGTGGACGCTCTAAAATGCCATCGGCCTCTTCTGCATCCAGAAATTCAAGATGAAGAAGTTTCTGTGTTTGTGCTCTGGTGTCTTTGACCCACTTCCTCCTCCTCCTCCTCTTCCTCCTCCTCCTCTTCCTCCTCCTCCTCCTCTCTCTGCTCGTCTTCTCTGCAGGAGTCTGAGGGCGATGAGGCTCAGATCAGCTCTGGTTTAAACTCCGCTCAGAGATCTGAGAGTCTGTCTGAGGAGCATCAGCGCCAGGTAACGTCTCACTGTCTAACGTTCTGCTTTAATGCTCTTCATCATTACAAATGTTTAAGTGGCCTCTTCTTTATGTTGACTCGGTCGACCTCTAGTGGCCAAAAGAAACAACAGCACCCTGACACGGATTAGCTTTATAGGGATTAGTCTTTAAATAAATAAATCAGCTGTTCACACACTTTTTTCTTTACTGTCCCAAATTCACACGAATAAAAATAAATCGCCAACAAAGTCATAAATCCTTAGTGTTAGTGTAGCGTTATAAATGTAGAACCCATAACCTTCTGTCTGTGAGGCATCAGTGCTACCGATGCTCCAGATTATCAAGAAAGAAAAATCTAAACCACGACGCAAAGCGTTTAGTTCCCTCCAAACAATCTCACATCAATCTGACGTCAGCCGTCACCTTTAAAGGATTCTCAGTTCAGACTGAAGGTCCTGTGATGAGTCACGCTTCTCATTCAAACACAAACCAAAGCAGCGTTCTGCTCTCATGGCTCTGGTCTTCTTCTTCTTCTTCTTCTTCTTCTTCTTCTTCTTCTTTTTCTTCTTCTTCTTCTTCTTCTCCTGCAGCGTCCCCTTCCCCAAGAGAGAGACCAAACCATTCAACAACGTCGAAAGTTGCTTACTTCAAGAGGAAATATGCGGAGGAGGAGGATCTACACGGAGGCCTACATGGATATTTACAAAAAGTACAAGTCCTTCTTTTCTATGTTCCCTCCGTTACTTTCACTCTTCCTCGTGTCCTTGAGCTTCATTCAGAGGTCGTGTAGAGTCTAATTATCCTCCTCTGCCTCTGAATGAAACCTTAGACTCAGCTCCTCTCTGATGATGAACTGACTCTGCTCCAATCAGATCATTTGGGGGCGGAGCTTAATGTGGTGATAGACAGAAGAGTAATTAGTTTACATGTCTCTGATTGGTTGGAGGAAGAGCCAGATGATGAAGATGTATTCAGCTGAAACACATCCCATAATAAAATCCAGACCAGACCAGAGGAGACGAGACAGAGACAGAGACAGAGACAGACAGAGACACAGACAAGACAAGACAAGACAAGACAAGACAAGACAAGACAAAGACAAGATGAGACCAGAGGAGACCAGACCAGACCTGATGAGATGAGACGAGATGAGACAAGACAAGACCAGACAAGACAAGACCTGATGAGACGAGACACAGACGAGACAGGACAGGATAGGACAGGACAGGACAAGACAAGACAAGACAAGACCTGATGAGACGAGACACAGACGAGACAGGACAGGATAGGACAGGACAGGATAGGACAGGACAGGACAGGACAAGACAAGACAAGACAAGAGGAGACAAGAGGAGACAAGAGGAGACCAGAGGAGATGAGACGAGATGAGACAAGACAAGACAGGACAGGACAGGACAGAGACAAGAAGGTTAATAAAACAAGTCCAGAGCAGTCTTTGGTTCCTGGTTATTCATGTGCAGCAGCAGCAGCTTCTCTCTCGTTTAGCCGTTTTCTTCATCATTTTAAGTTAAATTCTTTTTTAAAGGATCACACTCGTCCGTTTCTGTATTTTTATTTTAGGTAACATCATCTCCTTCCTTCTCTCTTTCCACTCACAGCACTTGATCCTGCAGGAGGACCGGAGCTGCATCCTGAAGCTGTCCCTGGAGAAGCTGAGGTTCCTGGAGGACCCAGAGGCCTACCTGAGACGCTCCGTCCTCATCAACAACCTGCTGAGGAAGATCCACCATGAGGAGGAGGAGCTGGAGGCCGAGGAGGAGGAGGAGGAGGAGGAGGAAGAGGAAGGAGATGAGGATGAAGTAGAGGAAGAGGAGGAGGTTATCGGGGAGAGGGGGCAGCGGAGGCTCCTGTACCCCGACAGGAAGAGGGTGAAGGTGCTGGTGACCGACTGCTGCTCTCCGCCGTTCGGCCTGGAGGAGCTGCAGCATTACCGCCTGGTGCCGTGTTACCCGTCGGCTGGCTGCCTGTACAGCCTGGGCTCCTGCACCGGCCTCGGCCCAAACCAGGTCCTGCTGTACAACCTGGACGACAACGGCTGAGCGTCCTGGCCTCGCTGACATGCTCAAAACTGGAAGAATCAGGCAGGAGGGACGCTGCTGCCCGTCCGTTTACGACTAAGAGCCTCTGAGGGACGCGTGTCTCCAGCTCTCAGACTTCTTCTTCTTCTTCTGCCTCAGGATCAACAGGGTCTCTGGTGGTGGTGCTACAGTCACTGCTACTTACCCTCTGTGCAGAAACCGGCAGCTTGCTGTTGTGTCGCTGACTTTTTATTTTTATTGTCACAGATTCAGGGATCTATGCGGACCATACGCAGGCTACTTCTGATGCAGAACCTCCGCTGGCGTGCTTGTCTTTTTATGCTCCGTAACATTCGCTGGACGCCGTGAAGCCTCCTCGTCTGACTGCTCCTTTCTTTAGACGTCGTCAGCGCTCTGCTGTCCTCTGCTGGAGGAACAGCTCATCAGTTGCTCCTGGTTAAACCTGAACTCCAAAATGAACAAACACAAGGGCTTAGTAATGAAGTGACACATCCCGCTCTTGTATACATGTAAAAAAACAACAACAACACTGTTTTAATCATAGAACTGATGCCAAATACTGCACATTAACAACGTGTCACACATATTAAAGTTTATATTCAGTGCTTAGGACGTGCTTAAAATGTTCAAATGTGGCAGCAGTCATTTTACTTTCTTTAACCTTTTTATTTTTTAAAAAAAGAACAAAAGTCACGCGACCAAATCGAGTTTTTGTGAATGAGGTGTTTTTTTTCCAGGAAGCAGAATTCCTTTAACTGATATTTAAACAGCAGCTGAGATGGTTTTTGTTTTGTTTTTTTGTTATTTAAGTTTCTAAAGCAGACACTAATGTGATTATTGATGATTCATCTGTGTGTTCTGAGTGTTCAGTGTCTGTCCAGGAGTTTTACCGACTCAGAAAATGTGCATCTTGATAACAATCACTACCATGGAAGAAAAGAAAACCAGAAAAAAAGAAATAAAGGCAACTATTCAAGAGAAGCTTAATATTTTAAAGCAAGAATTTATATTTTGATGAAAATGCTTATTCCATATTTAAGATAAACTATTTTGAAAAAAGGCCTTAAAAACATTTTTTTTCAGGTGATTGATTATCAAATAATAATAAAGGAATGTGATGATGGTTTGATGTCTTTCATTTGTTGGAGTTTTATCTATCTATCTATCTATCTATCTATCTATCTATCTATCTATCTATCTATCTATCTATCTATCTGTTTGCAAAGCGCGGTCACGTTACGTCATGACGTAACACATCTATTGTACGTGCACGTCGGAACCGCTGCTGCCTTCATGAACTCCCTGTAAACGTAGAGTTTTGGTTTAACAAACTCCAATTCAGGAAGATTTTAGTAATAAAGCATTATTTTCTCTGTGAGTTTTAGCAAACTCCATATTTATGTTTTTGTTTACATGTTACCTTGTGCCTTTTATGTTAAAAGTTAAACCAGCCACGAATATATACAGTTTACTGTAATCTCCACTTGATTTTTAAGCTTTCCTATCAACTAAAAAAAAGCCTGTATATTGCCTGTGTAGCAATTAATCTTGAGCTAGGATTAAAAGTGTACATTTATTTGAGTTCGCGCCTCTACATGCTTTCGAAAGTGATCCAGATTGACGGTTGGAGAAAGAACTGCGAGATTTCCGATTGCACCGAAAGGCAGCATGAAAGGCGCTCTCCCAGTGTGCCCCGTGCATCTGTCAGTTGCAGGTAGCGGGGCATTGAACGCGCCCGGACCTCGTTTCACAGTTCTGTTCGTCAGTTATCATCTAACTGAAAGCCGTTTTTCTTATTTGTTTTAAATAAAACGAGTCGCTGTTACACTTTGCTGTACTTTACACGCGGTTTTTGTGGGGGTTGTCTTTTGAGCGCAGCTTTGCCGTGATGCTCGGGTTAGTTAGCTAGCTAACGTTAGCCGGGCAGCTAGCATCAAGTGCTCGGGGAGAAAGTAGCGGAGTCCGTGTTCCCTTCTCCCGGGGCTGCGCGCCTTTAAACCCGGGCTTAAAATGGAGAAACTTAAAGAGCTCTTCCAGGATCTCCAGGACCCTCACCTCGTCGCCCGCTTTCAGCACATCTGCGGCGTGCGAGGGATGTTTCCGAGAGGCGTCACGACCACCGACGGCGGCAGTAAGGCAGCAGACCGGACTCACTCACACAACAACGGGGCTTGCCATCACCACATCCCCGGACCAGAGAGCGACAATCTGGCCGTTATAGGAGCCGGAGAAGGGGAGACAATTCAAACCACAGCAGCGGGTCTTCGGAAGAGGATTGCGGATTCAAACCTCACGCATGGAAGTGAAAACGCTCCCCAGAACGGCTCTGCTGTTTCTGCAGGGACCGCCAGAGGAGAGGACGGTCGCAGGACAACTGGACCGGACTCCTCCGGGGAAACCGAGCCAGAGGCGAAGGAGAGGGAGCCCGGCTGCCCTCCGCGGAGCAGCACGGTGAAGCCGCTCCGCAAGAACTCTCTAACGGGCGACGTCGGGCAGGAGTTCCTGATCGAGGACCGGTTCCTGTACTACCTGTTCACCTTCGGAACCGAGCTGGGCAACGAGCTCTTCTACATCGTCTTCTTCCCGTTCATCATGTGGAACGTGGACGCCTTCGTGAGCAGGCGGCTGATCATGGTGTGGGTGTGGGTCATGTATCTGGGACAGTGCACCAAGGATGTGATCGGCTGGTCCCGGCCGGCCTCCCCTCCGGTGGTCAAGGTGGAGGTGTTCTACAACTCGGAGTACAGCATGCCGTCCACACACGCCATGTCCGGCACCGCCATCCCCTTCTCCCTGTTCTTCATGACCTACAGCCGCTGGGAGGTAAAGTCACTAACACACACACAGTCAGTGCTGGGCATGAGAAGAAGGAGAAGTGGAAGGAGACGCTTCCTCCTGATCTCTACCCGGGAATAGAGGAAGTTGAGATTTTTCTCAATATTTGCGAATTCCCATTCCTTGCGTGCAAGAGAAACCCAATCTGTGAACAGAAAGTCCAGGTTTCCCTTTTAGAAACCGCATTAAAACTAAAAGAAATCAACCTTTTCAATATTGCATCTGAAGACTTTGTTGTCCAAATAATCAAAAAGGTTAAAAAAAAAAAAAGGCAACTGGATGTTTTGCACTCATCTATGTAGTGGTGAAACGTCTTCTCTGAAAACTCCAGCTGCCTTTTTTGAACCTTTGTTGGATAAACCATGACCTGGATGACTGAGACCTTCCACAGTCCCTTTACAAATAACTTTCACACACATGAAGGGTAATAATAACTGCTGCATTTATTGCTAAGTTCTGCATCATTCTATTTGTTGACTCTTCACCTTACAGGTCTGATAAGAACAACATAAAATCCAACAGCTCCCTGCAACCCTAAACATAAACAGGAGCTTTTATTTATTTATTAAACTTTTAATTATTATTTATTCTCAGAACATAGTGTAAATTTCTGTCTGCCACAATTAATCTGAAACCAAATGACCTGAACATGTCCCAGAAACCAAAGCTCCTCCCTTTTCTTTCTTTGATTCGTCGCTGATTTCCTCATCAATGAACTGATGCATCCTCTCACCTCTCCCTGGCAATTAGTTGTTAATAATTAACTGGATGTTTTCAAAGTTAACACCTTATCTGTTCTTAAAAAACAACCTAGATAAATAAACAGTGAATGTTTAATCAGGTCCTGCTTTCACTTTTCAGAAATACTCAGATTTTGTTTTATTAATTGCTCCGATTAGATTTAAAGGGATGGGACAGATCTGTGAAGTTAAATTGAATCAGCAGCTGTTGCTCTGATTGAAAACAGCCTCAGTAGCCCTGGTCTTAGCCCTGGTCTTAGCCCTGGTCTTAGCCCTGGTCTTAGCCCTGGTCTTAGCCCTGGTCTTAGCCCTGGTCTTAGCCCTGGTCTTAGCGCTGGGTCCTGCACTCTGGGATCTGGTTGGACCAACATTTTTAATCGGAACCAGATGACTTTGATTGGCTGATCAGCTTAAAGAACGAGCACGAGAAGAGAAACAGGAAGTGATTAAAGTAAACAAACAAACCAAGCCTGTTTTTTCCATCTTATATTAAAATTCACAAATATTTTCACAGCAACGTGATCATCTGGAATAAATAATGTGTAGATTAACAGATCAGCAGCATTCAGGAGAGGAAAGCCAAAGCTTCTGTATGAAGGGACTTTATATATTTGTTGTCAGTACGTCACAGAGATCCTCCTAGCGTCTCAGCTAATAGCAGCTCTTCCTATCTTCCTAACCTCTCAGCCAGTAGTGTTTGCATGTCTTCATCTTCCTCCTCTCGCTGTATAAACACAAGTTAACGCTGCTGCTAGATCACTGAGACTTTGCCCTCTGAAGGTGCGTCATTAACAATGAATGAGCAGCCGGCTCAGTGGATACAGTGACAGAAGCTGTGTGAGCACATTTATAGACTCTATAAAGTCTGCCTTTATACAACAACTCAGTGAATGTGTAGATGAGCAGGAGCGTCAGGAGCAGCTCTGACGTTACACTCATTGGTTTTGTTCTGATTCAGTGATGATGCCTTGGTCTCAGCTACACCTGCTGGATGATTAGAAGCGTCTCACATTCAGCGTCCTGTTTTCCCATCACCGTTAAAGTCCACAATCGCGTCCTAGATCACTGGAATAACATTCATGCAGGAATTTTGTTTTAACAAGCCGTCCTCTGTTATTCTTCTCTTCATCTCCTCCCATTCACTGACGGGGGAACAGCGCTGCATTGTAGCGCAGTCTGTGAAAGGCAACACAAAGTCTGTGTCGTCCACTTCCATTGTCTTACTGCGTCCACACGGCAAGAGACGTGCTCGACAAACTGCAGGAAGTCCACTTGATTCCTGAAGAAATAACTCAGCCTGTGTTTGCACCAGTTTGTCAGCTGAGAAAAGCTTTTCTGACAGATTAATAAACTTAGCCCTGTTCATTTGTCCACATTCATCAGCTGGTCTAAGGCAGCGTTGCTCCTACGCTCAGTTCAGTTTTTAAAAGCTGGCGGCAGCTCCTGCTTTTTTATTACCAAAACAAATAACAGGTCAGTGCAAATAACCATTAGCTGCAGCAGGTCTGACTTTGGCATGGCTGGTTTAAAACAAATGCTTTGAAATGCAGAAAGCTTTGTGTTGTACGGTCCAAATCACAGCAGAGGTGCGATTGATTTACAACACTCTACCTCCCCGTCTGTCTGAGCCAGAGCTGGAGATAAGGCAGCCAGCCCCTGACCCTCTAGTGTGCAGCTCTGTGATAAGACTGATTTAGTGTCGGCATCTTTCCTTTCTCTTTCTGTTTGTTGACCCACATTTAAAAACGCTTAAAGAAGAACAAACAAACCTCAGCCTCTTATACTTGATCTCTATTCAGGGTCTGAAAGTACACTCTGCTGTCTCTGTGTTCAAAAGCAGATAAGACATTGGCCTCACTGTTTGATTCATTGATTTACGTTTCAAATGTTCTGCACAGAAATGTAGACACAAATACTCAGTGAAAGCAGTTTTCAGGACAGTGAACATGCAGGTTACTGTGACTGGACATAAGGTCTTTAGACCTCACACACCTGATGATGATGAATTTCGTAAGTTCGATAAGTTGGCGAAAGCCCAAAGTCACTCGCCAAAAGTGAGGTCATTCAGAGACCTGATAAGATACTGATGAGGTGGTAAAAATTTAACGGCCAACCTCTATTAACCGGATGTTAACGTAGAAGAGCCACCGGCTTCCTGACCCCAACACAAGACAGCAGCGTCACAAAAGGACTGATATCTGTTCTGTCTTTACTATCAGTTAAATGAGTTTTATGAATTTATGATTTAAACTGGTTGAAACAAAGATCAGGATAATCATTTAACTGAAGGGCCTGATAAATGACTTCATTAATGACTTCATTTCACACTAAAGACGTGTGATAATGACAGTGTCCTACATTTTCTGTATCTTGCAGGAAATAAATTAGCTTGAAAATATCCGAATTTGTATTTATTTTATTTTATTTTTGCATGTTTTGATTGATAAAGGATTTTTAGAACCTGTCTCCTCCTATCACATGTCACTGTGCAAATGCAGAATGATAAACTTTCAAATCAATCCAGTGTAGACCTGTTTGTTAACAGTTACTCTGGAGGATACCTGCCTCTTAAAGATTTACATTTCACTTTACAACATTTGAGCTTTCGTCACTGTGCAAAATAAATAACAGCAGAGAAGCTAAAAGTGTGCAGACATAGAAACAACGTCAGTGTTTGCTTTAACTCAGAGCTGGATAGTTTCAACCAAACACCAGACACAGAAATCTCTTCTCAGTACAGTAAAGTACGTCCAGACTCCTGCATCAGTCCCAGCGGCGTCGCTACCAATCAGCACCGTCTTTAAAAAGCCGACCGTGTGCCAGGCTGTTAAATGCAGAGCGTATAGACCTCTGTAGGATCTGACGTGCCTTGAGAGGTTTCCTGCTGACAAACAGCTTGTCTGAGCACAGCAGGAATGTTTGGATTCAGATGGTCGTCCTCCCGCCCCAGACACTAACCTGAGCCAGATGTTTCTCTGTCGATGAGGGGACAGAAAAGAGCAGTTTGAGACGAGGAGGAGGAGGAGGAGGAGGAGGAGGAGGAGGAGGAGGAGGAGGAGGAGGAGGAGGAGGAGGAGGAGGAGCGCAAGAAGTAAAGAAAAAGATTAAATGGTGGATTAAAGGGGATGAGACTGGAGGAAGCAAAGCAGTCACAGAGACTGAACGGCAAAGAGAGGAAATGAAAGTTTGCTGAGAGTGTGAAAGCAAGAGGGATGGAGTGATTAATAAGGACCAAGATAGAGAAGAAGAAGATGAACGTTAATGCCTGAGACTGAGCACGTTTTCAGGGCGTTACATTATCAAGTTGATTATCAAGTTGAGCCTGAACACTAAACAATAGTGTAAACAGGCTTTGTGTGAGACTTCCTCTTTGGAGCAGGAACATTAGGTGGGAACAGTGGAGCTTTTCCTGCAGGCACCAATGAGTTTAACAGTGTGGCCCTGAGCTTTACACCTCTGCTTTTATTGGTGCAGTCGATGCAGTGTTTCAGAACAGAAAGGGCATTTTAAACAGATGATTGTCGCCCATTTCCACTCACATATTTGATTTTATTGCTGTCGTCATGTGTCTGTTTGTGAGTTAATCAAGGAAATGCTGTTAAAATCAGAACCATCAACAGCTGCTTGTTGACTTGGAGACATGTAAAGTCTCTCTTTCTCACTGAAAACACATGTTCTTATTTAATTATTGATGTCATTGTTTTCACACTTGGACTTTAAACTTGTCACCCAGGACAGATGTGAATACGAGGTCTGAACGAGGCCAGTGTTTTGGGCTAATGTGCAAACGTCTCTCCAATGAGAGGTCATATCTGACAGTGAATTGGTTGATTTCAAGTCTTAGATAAAGCTGCAGTGGTTCATTTATTGCTTGGCTCTTCTTGGAAGAATAACGATAAGTTTGTGTGGTTTTCAAAAAAGATTTCTTCTCATCTTTTAAAGCTTTTTTTGACACTCAGCTGCAAATGTGTGAAGTTGCAGTTTGTTGTCACCTAACTAAACCTCGTAAGCAGATTTTTGAGTAATTAGGTCGTGGCTCGGTCCTTTTTAGTGGCGCTATGAAGCCCCTCAGCAGTGCAGTTTACATCTTGGCAGTCTTGCAAGTCAAACACAGCACACCCTGGGATCGGCGTGGGTTGCGTGTGGACGTATGTATCTGCAGCATCTGCCATGTGTGGGAACGTGGATCTAACCTAACACCGAGGCTAACAGTCGGTGGCAACCACAAGCCACACAAAAACCACAGAATGTCCATGAAAGTTTGCACGAGGCGACCGCCGCTGCACCGCTGTGGTCACAGCCGCGAGGCCAGAGCGAGCGAGCAAACACAGCCCAGTGACAGATGTTATGTTTGCGCACGGACAGAGGACGGTGTTTGGACAGCGTATCCCACGCGAGGTTTCCTCCGTCCTCGCTTCTTGCTCCCCCTCAGACTCTCATGTTGGTCTGTCGCTCGGCCACGTCTTACCCAGCTCCAACTAATCTACACCACCCTCTGCACTGACCTCATTTTTATCACAGCTCTCAGAGTTTATGATTGACACTTTAGAGTATAAAAGCCTCACAGTTAAAGAAACACCTGCACAGAGAGGCTAGATGTAGGGCTGAGTTTTCTAACTTTTCTTCGTTTGAAAGATTTGATATTACAGTCGAAACTCTTCTGTGTAATCTTTAGTTTCTAGTTTTAGTAATCTAATAGTTTTGGTAAAATCTCTTTCATAGTTAAGCAAAATTGTTTTGTAACTGAAATATCTCCAGTTCAATAAATTGATATCGAATTGAATCAGAATTAAACCGACAGCCACTCATGAGTGTTTTGACAGTAAGCTGCCTCTTAACTCAGATTCATACCCAGAGTATGAGACATAACAATTCAATTAGAGCAGACAAACACAAAACTAGACCCTTAAAGGACCAGTGTGTTGTATTTAGTGGCCTCTAGTGGTGAGGCTGCAGATTGCAACTAACTCAACATGCCTTATATTATTTATTTCAGTTTTGAATAAATTTGCAAAGGCAGGAAATAGCATCTATTTATATCTAGTCCTGTCACAAACTCCTCCTGAATTACAACCTTCTGCTTTTTCAGCTGAACATTAGAACAGTCATGAAAAGAGATTTAGTGCGGGATGGTTATAAAAGAATGCATTCGTTTTCTCTAGTGTACCTAATGATTTGGCAAGTGAATGAACACAAAACAAGTTGTCTGCGTAGTAAACAGAGCTCCTTCATCGTCGTCCTCAGCGCAGCATGCCGTGTTATCTCTGGGTGTTTTTATATCAACACTGGCCCAGTGCTTTAAAGAAAGACATAACATTAGTGTTGCGTGGTTAGTGTCGGTGTCTTAAAAGCTGGAGGTGGTTCACTGAAGCCCTGGTTGTGATTCAGTGTTTGTGTTTAGTGCTTCAACAATTTTACTGCCACAAAACAAACAATCCGCTCTGCTGTGCTGTGCTGTGGTCGTCAATGGTAATTACATCTGAATCTGGGTTCAATCAGCTGACTCTAAGTAGCTCTGATGGGAAATGTCCCCCTGTAGGTTTGAAGGCTGAGAGACGCTGTGATGTTTTAGGAAGGACGCGTAAATAAATCCCATATGAACAAAAAGCAGCGCCACCTGTTTTCTTCTTTAGATCTGATAGAACGAAGGAAAGTTAGGCCACGAGACAAAATGATTATCTGACTACTGTTACGTCATCTGATCTGAGCCTTATCTCCAGATCCAACTATGACGGTGGAATAATAAAGAAAGCTGATCTGGAGTCTCTCCGTGGGGAACGTATCCTGCTCCAGCAAAGACCTGCTGAGCCAATCAGATCATGTGGGCGGGGTTTATGTGGTGTGATTGTGTTCTTCTCTCTGTCTGTAGTTCACTGTCAGGATATTTAGTGAACATAAACGTTTCTACAGTGAAGCATGTAAAGAAGCACGAGTCCTCATCTCCCTGCTGCTGCTGATATGATTATCAAACTCCAGTCTTATCAGACCTCATGAACAAATCTCATCTGTCTCCTTTTGTTGCGTCTCATCGTGCTGACACTGCTCAGAGAAGCTGCTGATAGCTTGACGGTGTGAGTTGAGGTCCACGTGTTGATCTCATGGCTCAGATTTAGATTTTAAGCCTCGTGTTCATGTGACTCATTAGAAAACTAATAATCAGAGTCACATGAGGGAGAAAAGAATCTGACTTTAAGCTGCAGCATGAACACAGCCTGCCTCTGATCTCGTCTTATTCCGTTTTATATTTTTAATTCTTTGTGTTTCTCATGTAAAGCGCCTCAGGTGTGATATGGAGCGGCCTCCCTCCTCTCTGTGCGGCAGGAACAAGCATATCTGATAAGGAAACAGCTCAAGTATTTATGAGGTCATCTGAGTCCAGTGCACATTAGCAGATAATCATATCCACTGCATCACTGCAACATTTTATCACGGCTGGTTAGAAGCTGCTTCACACAGAGCAAAGTGTAGCGCTGCAGTTATTATTAACATTTTTATCGCCGGGACAAAAGAATGAACGATAAACACGCAGGAATTTATTAACAGACGTCGTCTATGGTGCATTGATTGAGAGCAGTGACGGATATATGACATTTACATTGAACAGTGAACACATTAACGCTTTAAAATAAAGATTTTTAGATTCAGTTTGATCCAAGATTGATTCGTAAGATCAGTCTTTTAAAATGCAAGACCACACAACGACAAGCTCCATCTCTGAGAGCGATGTCAGGTCTGAAAGCTGATCAATAACAGCATCAGTTTTTATTTTATTGGTTTGAAACTGAAATATCTTTCTCTCTGTATCATCCTGACCTGTAGTCTGGGGACAAACTGTTCAGAAATCTGTGATTAATCATCCAATGTACTACGGTTTAATATTTTAATTGATTAACAGCCATAATTTCAATATTTTCATGTATATTTATACTTTATTCTCAGATGTGCTTCATGGTGTTTGTTCTTTTTGATTATAAGAAACGTGGAATTCATTAGTGTCCTCATAAACTAATCTTTTAACCATGTACTGGAATATAACATCTCAGAAGTATTATATCTCTGTGAGTTTAAAGTTGTTTAAAACCGTGTCCTCTCTCCTCCACAGTACCCCCCCACTCTGGGCTTCAGCCTGGCTCTCTGCTGGTGTCTGCTGGTCTGTACCAGCCGAATCTACATGGGGATGCACTCGGTCCTGGTGAGCCTGATCTCTCTCTCTCTCTCTCTCTCTCACACACGTTAAGACACTGACAGATGTCACTTGTCCTGCACGTTTAGCGCCGTCCTGTCCTTTTGAACGTGATAGCCGACCTGTAGAGAAAAGGACCCGAGCAGCAGCTGTGTCAGCTCTAGATGTGACGTCAGGGTTTGGGTGTCATGTGCACCAGAGGCCGCAGTAACTGTAGACGTACAGACACAAATCATTTGTCTGGGAGGGAATAAGCTCTCTGCTTACAGCTGGACACACATTTAGCTCAAGAAATAAACTCAAGCTCCACTTTTCCATCGTGTTGGAGCTCGTCTCTCTGTATTCGTCCATGAACACGCTACTGTTGTAACACTTTAGTGATAAGTGTCTGTTCCTGCTGTTCACAAACCACAAACCCAGATTAGAGGTTTCAAATTTTAATCTAGAAAACATGCTGTGCTGTTCATTTGCAGGGATATAGATCACAGACCAGAGGAAATGATTTCAGAATGACCTCGAAGCAGCCACAGCTAATATGTTTATAGAAACAGTGTACTGAAACAGTGAGAAATAAGACTCTCCTCGACTTTACTGGACGTCAGCTTAGTTTTACAGCTACAACTTTATCGTTTCAGTTGATTCTCAGTGGTTTGATTTTCAGAGAAAAAGATAACTGTTAGCTTAACGTAGCCAGACTGATATTCTTAGTCCTCCAACCAATCAGAGCTAGACAGCTTCAACTCAGACGACCGTTAACTCTCCTCATCATTCAGAGCACCAGAACAAGCATGTTTCTGAATGAACAAGGGGACTTTGAATCGTCTTTGTTGTGTGCTGTGACAATCAGCCGGGGACGGTAACAGGAAACCTTTCAAGCCGGTTTAAGATTTGAAGGTGGAGGTGTAATCTGAACCTTGGTCTCAGAACAAAAGCTTCTCTGTGTTAAAATGTAGAGAAACCAGCCCAAGCTGAGCAGTATCTGTGAGAGGAGCCGCTGGGACCATCACTGATGTGACGTCTCTGATATCACTCCCTGCATTTCAGTCTGAATAGTTCACTCTCACTGGGGCTTAAATAAATGTACAAACATGGAGAAGGAGTCGCTTGGTTCCATCTGAACACTTCCCATATTCTCTTCCTGTAGGTCTCGTCCTGTAGGTTTACTTTCATACAGTCCTCTCTTCCTGAATGACTTGTATACGTCTCAGCTAATCAGGATCAGTCATCACGTCGCCAGCGTGCTTAGGCCTGTATCTGCCCGTGCTCTATTGTGTTTGGTGAAGGCCATAAACAGCTGGAGTAGAGCTGGTGCCTGCAGGAACCTGCTGCTCCATCTTTAATCCGTCGTTACCACTGCATGGGTGTGTTTGCCTCAGGTGCAGCATTACCGTGCTTCCCAGAGAGTGTTGCCAAGAGATGGATCCAAAAAATAACAAATAATCAACCAGCTTTTTATTAGATATGAAGGGTTTGATTAGAATCGTTCAAACAAAAGGGTATCTGAACGGAGAAGAGCTGGACAAAAGCAAAGACACAAGAAAGACGAGAAACTAGAGAGAAAAGACGTAGAAACACCACAAATCACTGGAACCACTGACTGCTTTAGTTTGGTGAAAATCTGTTTTATAACTCAGCAAAATGATTTCAAAACAAATCAAAACCATGTGAATTGGAATCAAATTGATTCAGGAAATCAGAAGCATGTCGTCATGTTTCCTGATCCGGGTTGAAGTGAGGCCTCTGTTCTGTTCCTATATCGTGTTGTGGTAGCTGTAATTAGTGTAATGTTCCTTTACTTGTAGTAGTTTGGGTTAAAGCCAAATGAATGCTGTGGGAAGCAAGCAGAGTGTGAAGTGCAGATGTAGTGAATCAAGTTATCTGCTTGTGAGCTGAATCAATGAGCAGCTGAGATGTTGATGAGAAACGTGACAAATATCTCTTTAAGTTCCCTTTAGCAGCTGGAGGAGCTCCACAGTTATTCATGGACCCTGGTTTGATGACATTAACCTCGTATGGTGTCATTTCTCTCCCTGGTGAGTGATGCCAGTCTCGGTGCCTCGCCAGGGCCGGGCCTCCTGTCGCCGGGGCAACAGTCTCCGTGGCCACAGCCCTCTTAGTGACGGATGGGGATCCAGCAGACGTTACAGCTCGCTGGCCGTCTTCCCAAACAAACTGACTAGAGTAGTTCCACATGACAGACTCTCTTTAAGGGCTTTGTGGCTGCACGCAGGTGGTGTCCTGGTGAAGCCCTCCGCCTCAGGAACCTCAGGAACCACATCGGCATGTTCCCATTGCTTTAGATCTCATGAGAACTCTCTGAATAAACACGTCCTGACCCCGAGAGGCGTTTAATAGTGATTAACGGAGCAGTTAATCATGTTACAGAAAACACGTCTGAGTCATTCTGAGCAGCTTGAGACAGGCCTGACTTATTCTGGCCTCGCTCCAGATATGAGTGCATCTCATCACTGAAGGCAAAACCCAGACATTAAGATCTACGGTTTATTTAATGAGTAAGAGTTCTGACTGCGAGGAGCTTCAGGACTGTGGTCATGGATGGGACAGTGAGACGATGCTTTAGTCCTCGTAATCTAAATAATAATGTCCAGACACAGCAGTGCTGGAGCAGAGGGGGCCCAGGGGGAAGAAGCTGTACCTCTAACCACGGCTCCCCAACAGTCTGATGCTTCATCCCTGAGCTGTCTGGACTCATATTTAGTGATAACATATTTCATTTAGGGAGTCCACACATTCATTTAATATATTTATATTTAAGTAATGTTAACATCATGATTATTTTTATTACTTTCCACCATCTGCTCTCCTGCTGTCGTTGCCCACTGTCTCATCCTGGATGTAAATAATGTCTGTAACCATAGCAACCATCACATTACAAACCAGGCCTGTTTTTAGTGGCAAGTGATGACCTTTTATCTTACAGATCCTAATCTATAATTCATTCCCCCTCCAGTAACCGTATGTTTGTTACCACAGTGTCACCGGGACACGTGATCCGTATTTTTTATGACTTGCAGCCCTTCATTAAAAGATTAAGAGATGACATTATGCTTCTGTTTGAAACATTCAGGCCGTTCAGGCCGTGTGGTTCTTGATGGCTGTGTCATTACGTCATCTGGGGGAAAATCTGTTCGTCCCGTTTCATCGTTTCACCCAAATCCATGGAATTGAGACGTGAATGAGAATGAGAGCTCAGCTGGAGTTTAAAATGAAGTGGCTCACAGAATCACCAGATGCACTGAGCAGATGTGTAGAGCAGTTTCTCCTGATTAAGACTGGATATCGAAAATTTAAAAAAGCTAATATTTGACTTAACTAATGGGATTTTGAAAAATTATTTCATATATTAAAGGTTCAAAGGTAGATTTACTTGTTTGGCATTTTTATGTTTTGCTTTTTAAACTGGAAATCAAATAAACTAGTAATATAAGCATCATATCTGTGTTTAGATGCGACTCGTTCTGCACACGGCCTAAATGAGCTTTCTGTTTCCTTTTGACCTCCATGAGCTCCATCCAATCAGTGACCTCAGAAACACAACATTCAGGTCGAGGCGTTGGACGTGAACTTACGTGAGATGAATCAGTCTGGACGGGCACAGAGCTCATTTCCACCCGATAACACCGTCTGTAGCGGGACTGTTGTGTTTGAGGGAGTGGAGCCTGAACACATCGTGAGCCATTTGAGGTCTGCTCTGCCTCTGGAAATCATCACGCCCAGTGAAACCACTTCCTCCCCCTTTGTTCTACAGGAAGAGAGCTCAGGGACAAACAGCTGCTCTGCTCCTGAGGATGCTGTTGACATCTGGAAGACTTTTAGCAGACTTTCACTCACACGCTTTTCAGATTATTTGGGATTACACAGGAAGAGAGCGTGACGTAGGAGACAAACCTCTGGAGACGTCAAGTTCATGGGTAACCAGATAAACTTATCTCAACTTTGAGGACCAATGAGAGCGATTGGTAGAGTTGATTGACATGTGACTCAAACACAGAGCTAGAGCTGGCTCCATCTAGATGCTGGGAAAACAGAACTATGTCTTAGCAACGAGTCATGAAGTTGACACTAAATAAAGTTTTAAAGATAATTTAAGCCCCAGATAATCTCCTGGCTCATTGGGAAGAACTTTCCTTTGGTTCCTGTTTATCACTGAATGGTTACAGACTGGTGTTTTCTGAAACTGGCTATTTTAAAATACTTAATCAGACCCATGAACAGCTGTTTGTTGACTTGGGGAGATGATAATAACATCATACATGTGGAGTTCTTCTTTATTTCTGTCTAACTCCATGTATTTTTAAACCCTCTCATCACTTGGTGCTTTCTCCTTTATCATATATCAGGGCTTGTTTTCTTGTTTTCTTTCTGAACAGTTGAGGTAAAACTCTGCTCATGTACGAGTAGACGGTCACTACTGTGACCCAGGACTCATTGTACGTTCACACCAGCAGCTGCGATCAGATTGCTCAGGAGGGATGTTATTACAGAGTCTGAACCAGGCTCAACAGAAACTCCCCCTCTCCTTCTTATTTACCTCCATCCTCTCTGTCGTTCTCTTTTATGAAGCTGATTTAAATTCATCTCGCCTTCATACCGACGTTTAAATAGTAGAGTTTAGATTCTGGTTATTTCATGAGTCTAAATCAATCTGATCTGCATGACGTCCAGAGGTTTAATGTGTGGATCCATTATGTGACTGAGGACAGTAGATGGTCCACATGTGGTTCTCTATCTGGGGTGATGTTGTGGTCCTGTTAACATTCAGCCCACCCAGTCCTTCTCCATCTGCTCTCATTTATTTCCACTTTAGATAAAAGCCTCTCCTCGTCCCTTCAGGGCACCTCGCTCTGGACGTTTAGTTTCCTTGTGCTTGTGTGAGTGGAGGAGAAAATGACGGCCCTTCAGCCCTTCAGCCTTCCTCTGCGTGTTTTGCCGTTAAGAGCGAACGGCCTGATAAAGGTTTGCAGCGGCAGCAGTAAAGTGACGCATGGCGTTGCTTTCTGAGAGGCCCTTCCTGCCGGTTATCTCCGTGCTGAGTCGCCTCTTTAATGTTCAGACAGTGAGACGTGTCCTTGTCTGTCTGACTCCATGTGACTCTGCAGCTTCATGACCGACCCTTAGATCAGACCGTTGTGTTTACGCAGCCAAACAGACGTTTAAACTCTAACAGGACCTTGGTCTCCTTCCAGTGTTTGGCTGGTGGATGGATCCTGGTTTAAAGTTACAGCAGTCCTTCATTTAGACACCTGCTGCACCACCACCTCAGCACAATGACCAACTACCAGGTGTTGATTTACACCTTACACCAACTGTCTGCATACACACTAAGACACCTTACCTTACAGGCTGCACGCACATACAACGACCAACAAATCTAGGATCCATTCATGTTATCTATACGCAGGAAAGACTTAGAAGAGGAAGCAGAAACAAATAGAGTAAAAGCAGAAGCACATCATTAAATAACACGTTTTTATTCTCCTCCTATAAAACCTGCAAACGTCTCCTTCTTATATAATCCTTTCATGCGCCAGCTACTGAAACTGAGGTCTGACATGAACCAACATGTCTTTGACGGTGTCGTTTTGCCTGTTCAGCAGTCTGAAGCCGCTGATATTCACTTTAAAGTGATATGAAACAGGAACCAGCAGCAGAATACTGTGATTCAGAAACGTTAGTCTGGAGTCTGTCTGTTAGGAGGAGAGATGAATGACATATATCGTTATCGTGTCTTTATCTAGATATGAATGTTCAAGATATTAATATGGAAAAAGCAACGATATAAACAGTATAGACCAATGACAAACGTGAGGACGGGAGTGAGGGAGACGGAGACAAACACACTACAAACACTAATTTAAAAAGAAAGAAAGTAAAGTGAGCGTGGAAGATAATGAGGCCGGTGGTGGTGCAGAATAGAGGGGGACAACTTTTCAGGACTCCCTCCGGTAACGGTAATCGACGAAGCCGGAGATTAAATTAAAAAGTGACGCTGCAATGTGGTGAGTGCGCCCAACTTTAGACAACAACACAGAGAGCAGGACGGGGTTTAGGAGTCGTTCTCTGGGGATTTTGCGGGACAGGATTTTTGTTGGGGGACAGTCACGTGATCGGGATATGACGGGAGTATTTATGAGGGCTTGGGATGAGAGAGACAGTTGATTCCTGTGTCACTAGTGCAGAATGTGATTTGGTGCCAAAACATAAATGGTCCTCCATTATCTGGAGGTATTTTAGATTTAAAATGATGTAAACAAAGACTGTACTGAGAGAAACAGCGGGGACGCATCAGTCATCCCTAAAGAAGAACAATCAAAGTTTGATGCTGATGTGTTCAGTAGCGTTACACCGTATGAGTCGATGTCCACCAGACATAAACACATCACAGACACTAGAACATAGCACGAAGACATGGTACCTGTGGACACGGTCTGGAAAGAGAGCTTTAAAAAAATGGTATCAATATCGAGATATGAAATATTGTCCATATGGTTCAGCCCTAGTTAGGAACTGATTCTCCACCTTTATCTCCAACCATGGACGTCTAGAGTCTTAGAAGACGACCAAGATGTCTCCACGTCTCCATCATCTCTGTCCACATTGACTCCATCTTGGTTCATGTTGTTTTTCTTTCTCCATGTTTCTGTCCCTCCTGATGTTTACTCCACGTGGAGCAGACACGGTCAGAGATTTATTCCAGAACAAACCAGCAGCATCACCAGACCTCAGACCTCTACATCTGATTCATCAGATCACATCCGTCTGCAGAGCTTCAGGTTTCAGCAGAAGCTCTTGTGGTGGTGGACTCATTGATCCGGTTTACTGCTGGTGTCAGTAAATAAACAGCTGCAGCGACCAAAGTCCAGAGTTCACTGCCATGTAGAGCGTCCTGCTGTCCTGTTTCCTGTCAACACTCGTCCACTTCCTGTGTCCTCCACCAGGAAATGCTCCAGCAAATATCTGCAGGTCCTGTTAGGGTCAAGATTCATATCCCAGAGCAGAATCAGGACGTTTTGTCTCTGACGTGTGTCCAGGGAAGGACTTTGGGTTGGAGCCAGATTACATCAGACTGATAAACACAAGATAAACACAACAGATTTAAATTAGAAGAAAACCAGACCACGACCACACACTGTCAGATCTATGCTGGAGCACAATCAGTTCCTAACAGAGAGAGTCAGTCCATAATCACACGTCCCCGTCTTTGCCGTCTCTGCTCTGTCCTCCTGTCTCAGTTCTCAGATCATTTGTGTGTCTTTCCTCCAGGACGTCATAGTGGGTGTCCTGTACAGCGCCCTCATCCTGCTCTTCTTCCTGCCGGCCCTGGACCTGATTGACGGCTTCAACCTGACGTGTCGCTACGCCCCGCTCATCATCATCTCCCTCCACCTGGGCCTGGGCCTCTTCTCCTTCACCCTGGACACCTGGAGCACCTCGCGGGGCGACACCGCTCAGATCCTGGGCACCGGCGCCGGCGTGGCCCTGGCGTCCCACGTCAACCACCTCCTGGGCCTGATGCCCGACCTGACGGCGGAGCAGCTCCCCCTCGCCATGCCCCCTCTCAGCGCCGGCCTGGTGGGCGCCGCCATGCTGCGCCACGTCCTGGGCGTGCTGGTGCTCGTAGCCACGCGGGCGCTGATGAAGGCCGTCACCATCCCGCTGGTGTGCCGCGTGACCGGGGTGCCGAGCGGGGACGTGAGGAAGGCCCGGCAGCACATGGAGGTGGAGCTTCCCTACCGCTACATCGTGTACGGGACGATGGGCTTCAACGTCCTCTTCCTGGTCCCGCTGCTCTTCAGATACATGCAGCTCTCCTGATTGGCTGTCACGTCTCAGGATCAGAGCCTCAGCGCTGGCCTGGATGCAGAGGTTAGCTCTGTAGACCAAAGGGATCAGGAGCAGTTGGGTCTCCTGGTGGTGAACCAGTTCAGCCTGAGGCCAGTGAGTCCTCTCTGTCCTTTATTTAAAAACCATTTGACGGTTTGACTGTTTCAGAGCCCAGCATCCACTCCTCCACCTCCTCCTCCTCCTCCTCCTCCACCTCCTCCTCCTCCTCCTCCTCCTCCTCCTCCTCCTCCACCTCCTCCTCCTCCTCCTCCTCCAGCTTTGTTCAAAGACGTTTCAAGCGTTTCAAAAAAGCAGCCACTGATAGATTACCTGTGTTTTAGATTTATATTTTATATGAATGCAGTTATTATTACGAGGAGTTCAGACAAAGAACCAAGAAGCACCTGAACCTGAACCTGAACCTGAACCTGAACCTGAACCTGAACCTGCAGAAAACGTCTGAAGATCTTCAGATTCAAAGTTAAAATTCAGCTAAAACGATAAATACAGATGTGTTTTGTTGAGTGACGCCTCAGTTCATCATCTCTTGGTGTTTTGTTTCTGGTTCTTTGTCTGAAGCCTTTAAATGTTTGAGCTTTCAAAGCAATAAGATTCCTGTGATTTGAGATGATTCCTTGTTTCTGTGTCAGAGTTCATCCTGATGCAGAACGCTGCGTGGGCGTTGGTTTGTTTTTTATCGCACATGTGTAGAGTTGATTTCCTAAAGGGCTCTCCCCACTATTATCGTCTTTATTCAGGCGGCGCTTTTCGTCCGTTCTGTGATCGACTGCTTTCTCCTGACGAAGCAGCGTCCGGGCACATACTGTACGATCCACAGGCAAAGGAAGGAGCTTTGTTTGGGAAACGTGCAGAGAACAAGTTATTTTATTCTAACACTGTAAACTGACCTCCTGTTAGAGACGGATGTGACACTCACGTCTACGTCCTGGTGTCTGGAGAGAAGACGAGTCGTTTGCTGACAAAGAAAAGGAGATTAAGACGTGATGACTCAGGCAAAACTAAAATATATAGAAATATATATATGGATGCATTTTAAAACCTCTTTTATTCACAGCAGACAGACTGAAAGGATAGAAGTGAAAACAAATGGGAGGAAAATGGGAAAGATTTTATAATTTATAAAATAAAAAAATACACAAAGACGTTTATAAGATTTAATGAAAAATATGCAAAAAGACTTCATTCTGGAAATTTTATGGCATTTTATCATAAATACAAACTTAAAAAATAAATCTGAATATTATACAGTTTTATAACCGTATAAATATTTTGTCAAAGCTTCATAATAAATATTAAGACTCTTCTACAAACAAATTAAAACCTAACACAACATTTACATCTTTTATACAACTTTTAAAACATTTTCATGACTGTTAAAAAAACTTTATTCAGAATATTTCATGTTTTGTTTTTTGAACAGAGGAAGCACAGATTTATTATTATTATTATAAGACACAGTTAGTTATAGTAGCGTCTTAACCAAGTGTAGCATCGTCAGCCTGAAGGCGGTAAAACTAGAAAAGTTCAGCTCATTGAAACTGAGCAGATTATCCACGATATTAAAGGACCATGTCTGTGATTTAGTGCCATCTGGTGGCGAAGCTGCAGACTGCAACCAACTCTATCTAAATGTGTGGTTTGTTCTTCCTGGGTCACTTTAGAAACACAGATTATTTCCAGGTGATTGTACCCTGATGGTAAATCCTACAGACTGCTCCTTTAAACTCCTGATTTACCTCCTATCGTCTAGTTTTTTTTTTTTTAGAAATAAACGCAGGACGTTGGAAGAACTAAACTCATCTGTTCCACCTTTAAAGCACCTTTGCCAGGAACACTGCCTGTGGAACCAGTTAGATATCAAACGTACCCACATCAGATGCCTTATGATGAAGAGCTTTTTACTAACAGGCGTCAGACTTCCTGTTTCAGGACATACCAAGCCGACGGACGACTGTTTGTCAGTCTGTGACTCTACTGCTACTAGTTGAATCAGAATGAGACAGTCACATAGATCACTCTGATTGGCTGATGGGCTCAGAGTGACCAGAGCAAGGGAAGAGAAACAGGAAGTGATGAAGCTGATCATCTCTTCTCAAATATTTTCCCAACGACGTGAAAAACCTCAAATAAAACATCAACTGATCTTTTTAGCCTCATAGCTAACAGTAGCTCTTCCTGTTTCTCCTTTAGAGTAATGAACGCAGACTACTGCCCCCTGCTGGTATGAAGACTTATTTCCTCTAACCAGCTGTTTGTTTGCTGTGTCCTTCACGTTGTGTTCAAGTGCAGCTCTTTGATCCGGACACTGAGACGTGAGGCAGCGTCTCAGTTTGGTCTGAAGTTGGTTTGGTGTGTCCGTACCTGAACGAGGACGTAAAACTAAAACAAACATGAGCTTCTTCTAAAAAATAAAAGCGGCCTCCACCTGGTGACTGATTAAAAGCTGAAGGAGGCCTCAGACTGGACCAAAACACAGACGATGCTGAGCTGCTCAGGTGACATTAAACTCACCTGATCAGTGAACGGACTGAAACTAGAATCCTCTAAGTGCTCTTTCTTCTGCTAACCGTTAAACGCTCGTTTGTCCAAGAACTTGTTTCTGAACGTTTGACTGTTTGTCCTGGAGCGTTCAGGGACGTCACACGATCTTCCTCACATGACATGAGTGGATGTCCTCTGCAGAGCGTCTCTGCTTCGTCCTGATGTCTGTCCACTGTGGCTGCAGTGCCTTGCTCCAGGACACGCTGAGGACGTTTCCTTCTCTTTCTGCCTTAATTCAAGCTGACCTGTGTTCTTGTTGTTGTTGTTGTTGTTGTAAACGGTACTGTCCTAAGATGAATGCACTGTTCCCAGAATGCACTGCTTCTTCCACGAGCCGGCCAGAGATTTATATTATTTGTTATTTTGCTCCAAACGGTTTGATTATTTTCTTTTAGAATCATTTTTTAAATAAAACCAAACGGTAAATGAGTGTTTATACATTGAATCTGTTTATTCTGATTAAAGGTTAAATCAATAGAGTAAATATTCATATAAGTGTCCTGAACAGTATAAATGATATTCTTGCTGTAACCTTTTCTAAGTCAGTCTGAGAGCAGCCATCTTGGAAAGGGCTGCCATAAGCCACTATCATTAGCTTTAATTAGGACTGAGCTAAAACCAGTTTGAACTGGTTTCTAACTGAAGTTAAAACCGGAGCTGATTCGGCTCAGCCCCCATCCTGCACAGACGAGCTTTTATTTTGACGTCTGCCCGGCTCCGTTCACTTCCTGTGGCCTTCCCTGGTTCCTCGTCTCCCGTCGCAGCGTTTCTCTCTGTGGGAACGGTTCCTCTAAGTAGAGCTGTGGACTGATTGATGCTGTGAGTCTAAAGAGGACGACCTGCTACGCTCTCGACTCTGGATCCTAGAGAAACGACCAAAACTCAGTGGGCTGCTGTTCAGGAGGCTTTCCTGTGTGATGTCTGTTTGCTTTTTGCACTTTGTGTCTAAATAAATGAAAAGATTCCTGATGAAAAGCTTCTGGATTAAATCTCTGTCTGTTCTGTTTCTGTTTATCGTTTGGATCTGAACCCAAACATCTTTACTTGTGTGAAATAAAACGAATCAGCTGTTTCTCCTGAGTTAGAAGCTGCTGCTAACGTCTTCATTCACAGTCGACTGAAGCTGGACGAGGAGCGTCCTGCTTCTCCTACACAGTGTTTTCCTCTCTCTCCTCTCAGAGTTTGAGCCGTTGGAGTCGTTGGTCTGGTCTGAATGAGACTAACAGACGTCTGATTCATCTGACCAGACTGCAGCTGCAGAGACACGAGGCAGATCTGGAGTTTAGGAGCGATGATGTTATTTGGTCTGCTTCTGTGCACATTTTAAACGTCTGGTCTGATCCTGAACGACGTCTGAAGCCTCCAGCGTGTGACGTGTGATCAGGTTTCTGCTGCTGCTGCTGCTGCTGCTGCTGAGGAGGAGACCGCGGCGCTGCAGATGCTTCGTGGTGTGACGAGCAGTTTTCCACTCGGCCCTGCCAGCAGCTGAACCAGAGAGAGGCTGCAGCTGGCGGCCTGGACATTAAAGACGTTTCGTTTTGTTTTCTGGAGGTGGAAGCAGAGCGGTGGGCGAAGCTCAGAACGTCTGGATGGAAAAGACTGAGTCATGAAGGCTGGACTGAAGAGACGGAGACACCTGCTGCAGAGAGAGCTTTAAGCTGCAAGGAACTGATAGAAAGTCAATCATATGACCACAAAGTGACAGAAAACGACTCAAGAGACTCCAGATGATACTTAATGACGACAAAGTGTTGAGAAACATTCTTAGAGTTTCAAAAAATGACCTTAATCAAATGCAAAATGGCCACAAAGATACTTAAACTGCAGACAAAAGGATAAAATCATCAGTAAGTGACCATGAGGAGACTCAACGTGACCACAAAACAATTTCCTTAAAGCCCATAGTCATACAAGACAGACAAATGAACATGAATAGACATAGAACTGCCCTAAAGCAACACAATATAACTTCAGACTGATGCAGAATGGCCACAAATGACCTTAAAATGACTAAAAGTGGTCACTGAACGATTTCTAAAAGCACAAAGTCACATAAATCATTATTAAAATGAAGCAAAATTGACCTTGAAGAGACTGAAATGAGACACAAATAAACATAAACAGACACAGAACAACCTCAAAGTGACAGAAAATGACATTAGACAAGAATAACTACCACAAACAGCATTAAAATCCTTAAGAAGTCACATTAAACGACTTTAAAGAGACTGAAAATTATGTTTAATAAACACAAAGTGGAGCCAAAAAGCATTTAAATGAAGCAGGTGTAAATGAAGAATGCAAATTTGTATGAAATGAGACGAACAGTAAAATAAAACTGAGGTTTGTCTGAATTAGTGGCTAAGTTCCAGTTTATAGATGTTCTGCTGCCCCCTGCTGGACGGCGGAGGACACACCGGAATGTTACTTTTATATTTTTATTTTTATTTTTTTAACGTAACAATAAAGACATTAAAATATCAAAATAAATAAAGCATTTAATAAATATATATAAAAATATATATAATATAGTATATTTATCAACATTTAGCAGGAGCGGAACCTTCTTTTTGGGGATAAGGTTCCGTACGGTCTGTTGATACCGTGACACAGAAAACTTCCTCCATGCGTGGTTTGAGTTAAAAGGGCGTGATTATATTTTTAGTTTATTTTAGTAGATTTTTAATTAACATTAATGTTTAATGACTCGGTTTTATTTTCATTGTGTGTCGCAGCGGTTTACAGAAAAGAAAAATGGCGACGGACGAGAAGAACCGTTAGTCTGTAAAGTTTAACACGTTTTTCTTCTATTTGTGTAAAATTCTAGAAAGCAGGTAGGTTGACTTCAACATTTATCACACATTGGATTTATTATTAGTATTTTTTTCATATAAAAGATAGTGGTTGACGAAAACAGCGATATTTTCTGTTCGGTCTTCTTATTTCAAATTAAATAACCCTCCACAGAACTCCATTGAAACTTTTGTGATTTTTCGTTTAATTACAAATATACATGAACCACTTATTAATGACTTACAGCCGTGTACAGAGACGTGCTGTGCTGCATCATTCGGCATAAGTTTACCATCCAAATAACTTTGATTTTTATTTAAATAGATGAAACCTGTGAGGAAAGACGACTAATACTGATCTGTGATGAGCATTAAATAAAAGCATTTGTTGTTTTGAGTTAGATCTTAAATCACAAAGAGGAATCTTGTTGATTTTCAGCTTCATGTTTGATGCCCTTTGTGTGGAAAATAACCAGGAAATCATAAAATAATCAGTATTTTGAATGGAGTCTTGCTTGAGGAGGAGTCATCAGCTGAACTCATCAGATCCATGTTTATTGATTTTCCTTCCTGTCCAGTTTCGTTTCTTCAGCCTGAGCTTCCATGGAGGGTCTGGAGGAGAAACTGAAAGGCCTCTCCATCGCTCGGCGGTCCCGTCCGGAGGAGCCCACCTACCTGCTGGACGTGGCCCTGCAGCCGGCCGGGCTCCTGGCGGTGTCCTGCTCCAACTTCACCATCCACCTTCACAACAAGGACACTCTGAACCTGGTGGGGGAGTACCAGGGCCACAGCGGGCCTGTCTGCGGGGTCACGTTCGCCCACACCTCCTCTGACCTCCTCTACTCTGGTTCGGCTGACGGGACGGTCCGGGCGTGGGACGTGCGGCGCCCCGGGGCCGCGGCTGTGCAGGTGTTTAAGAGCGAGCCGTCTCACTGCTTCAGCAGCCTGGACCTGAGCTGCAGCGACGCGCTGCTGTGCGCCGGCACCGAGCAGCTCAACGACGAGGACAGCTTCCTGGTGTTCTGGGACTCGAGGAAGCCGGGCGGGGGGCTCCTCGGGGTCTACTCTGAGTCGCACAGTGATGACATCACACAGGTGCGCTTCCACCCCCGGGACAAAGACCGCCTGGCGTCCTGCTCCACCGACGGCCTCGTCAACGTGTTCGACCTGAGCCGGGGGGCGGAGGAGGAGGCGCTGCTGGCCACCTGTAACAGCGACTCCTCGGCCGGCTCCGTGTGCTGGAGCGGCGCCGGCTACGACCAGCTGCTGTGTCTGAGCCACGACGAGGGGCTGCACCTGTGGGACCTGAGCCAGCTGGACACGGACGAGCCTCTGACCGTCTACAGCGCCCGCGACGCCCGCAGCCTGACCCCAATGGGCGCTGGCGGACGTCTGGATTACCTGGTGGGGGGCGGCTGGCTGGAGGAGGCCCAGAAGCTGCTGGTGGTGGGCGGGGAGAACGGCGGCGACCTCCACCTGATGGAGTGCGACGGCCGAGGGCTTCGCCTGCTGAGGAGCCTGGAGGGCGGCCACTCGGCCACGGTGCGCTGCTTCCTGTGGGACGCGGCGGGGGAGGCCCTGGTCACCGGCGGCGAGGACGCTCAGCTGTTGCTGTGGAAACCGGGAGGGGAGGAGCTCACGGCAAAGAAGAGGGAATCGATGAAGAGCGAGTCGGCTTTAAGACTGAAATCAAGGCCGCACAAGAAGCACGGCTACCAGAGAGAGAAGAAGAAGACGACGTAGGACTCTTCTTCTGTGGTTCTGCTGCTGCTCGTCTCATTCTGGGACGTCCCACGTCCACAAATAAATTATTGCTTAAGACTGATGTCTGCTGTAAAAATGAAAAAAATAAACGACATTTTAACACAATGCCCGTTGATCAGGTGGTTTTTCCAGCTGTGTCTGATCAGAGCTAAACTCTTCATCATCATCATCATCATCAGCTCCTCCTCTGAGGGACGTATTTACTGAGGAGGCTCCAGGTGTGAGTGTGTCTGACGCGTGCAGGGATCCAGGCCGTAGATTTTAATCTGCTTTACGTTTTAATCATTGATACTTCTGATAATGTTGATGAGACGTGACTCAATGACACGTCGCTGCCTGTCTGTAGATGATTCACTGGAGAAGTAAAAATGATGTTATCAGCTAAAAATACACAAAACTGCACTTTATAAATCTGTGTTCTACTAATAAACTGTCCTCTACAGACACAAAACAAACTCAGACACAGCCTGACAAATAAATTTGAGTCCAAATGACTGAATACAGACGCAAAAACAGCTGCTGAGATGCACAAAATAAAAGCAGAAGCTGACTGGAGGCATGTGAAGCAGCTAAAGGACGACAAAAAGAGGCAAAACTAACGCAACCAGACACAAAATGGCTCCTTTCAGATGCAAGGCGTTGTGATTAGATGCAGCATAGGTGAAGATAGAGGAGACACTGACGTCCTGGTCCTGATCCTGATGGACTGGGGCCTGTCCGTCAAAAAGACCAGGAGCCAGTCACAGAGGGAGGGGTCCAGTTTGTGCGGTATAATTATATTATAACACATCACTGTCTCATTGCAGCAGAAGTTTTCAGCTTTTATTATTTTCTAGAAAGACAGAAGAACTTAAATGGACAGGCTGGGACACCTCTCCCTCTGGACGTCTGCCCAACAAGACGCTAAATGTCTCTGGAGGACAGCAGGATGCAGAAACAAAGAGATGAAAACCAGCATGAAGAGGAAACATATTATTTATTGCACATTAATGCATCAGTGAGGAGAATACAGGACCCATATCAGGGAATGAAAGTTTTCATTTTAGTTTCTAGAGAGGCTGAAGAGCGCTGTCAAACATACGCCGCCCCCCCAGAGGGTCCAATCTGACTCACAGCGTGAGTTTGAATTTACAAAGAGCTCTAATTACACAGAAGACGTCACCTGCAACTTAAAATAATGTGTCCTGTTTTAGTCAGATCAGAGGAAACAACAGACTGATGCACATCTTTATTAAATGTTAACATGTTTTGCACTAAAACAAAGAGAAACATCTGTAATTATTGTTGTTTCTAGGTTATTATTGTGTTATGAGCTGAGTGTAGCCTCCTGATCTCATATAAGATAATAAGTTTTCTTTTTATTTGGATCTAACGTAGCTGATAAAGCTGCAGACAGGCTGGATGCTGTAGCTTTAGCTGCTGTGGAGCACTGATGTGTCTCAGTTATGTAACTCTCCTCCTGCAGAATCCCTCTCTTAATCTCGGGGCTTGCACAGAAACCCGCTCCTTCCTCCTCCTCCTCCTCCTCCTCCTCCTCCTCACACCGGGCCGGAGCACAGCGTCTAAACGGGGCTAAAGGGCCGCCGGAGTCCGGGCAGGGAGCGTCGAGGCGCCGGGGCTGGGCCTCGGACAGGTCTAACCTCATTCCGGCAGCGCCGTGTGGCGGAGTCTCCGCACACAACACTTCACTTTCTGCCCCGATCGCTTCCCTTGTCCCCTTCTCCTCCTCCACCTAACCGTCGGATCCGGCAGCCTCGTTTTCGCTCGGTGGTGATTGACAGCTACCGGCAGCCAATCACAACCGCGGACATTGCTCGCGGCAGCCAATCGGCGTCGTACGTGGCCCTGAACCCGTCCAGCACGCTACGGTGCGTCTCTGTTATGTGTGCCATGGTCTCAGCCCAGCAGTGTTGACAATAGGGTGAAAAGAAACAGCCCCGAACCATAAACGAGCTGAGGAAAACACCAAAATCCAGGGGTTTAGGGGAAGACCAGCAGTAGACTCAGTAACAGGAATGTAATTGCGTTAAACTAATCGTTTTATACAGCCGTATTTTGTTATTAATGGGAGTTTGAGGATTATTCCGTTGGAAGGAAAGGTACTCGTGGGTTTGGCTGTTTCAGGCCAAGATTTTCCTGCTCTTCCGCCGCTGCTTGGGAAAGGCTGTTCGCACCGAGCTGGAGGTAGCCTAACTGTTAGCCCGATAGGTTTCCACCAACATAGGATAACTCCTCGCCGCCGTCTCCGTTGCGAACCGCAGAGGATCAAGGTAAAGTACTACGATCGGAGAGAGTTAAAAGAGCCACCCCGGTCGGCTGCAGCTTGTCGGGCTCGGGTCGAGACTCGGGACGGTGTGTGTGTGCCCCCCCCCCTCCCTCCTCTCTCTCACAGCCCAGTCGGTCTTGTCAGTCTGTGAGCGCTAGCTAACGGTAGCAGCATTAGCAACAGCCCCCTGTATTTACATCTGGGATGATGGGTGATCGCCCGAGCCCGCCCAGGTAATGTTACCTCATTAGTACACACGTCATTAATTTATATTTGATTTATTAACCGCTTTGGATCGGCTCATTGTGTTTCCTTTGCAGTATGCACAGTAAGCTAGCTGCTGCTGAGCTAATGCTACATGCTCAACTTGAGCTAACCCGCGATAACCGCAGCGCTAACGTTAGCTTAGCTAGCTGACTAAAATACCGTGTTTTGAAATGAAGCTTGGCGGCTATGGCTAAAAAAATATTTTGTCTCCGTGTTTAGAGCACTGGACTGTTTTTATGTGCTCTCAGGAGGCGGTTAGCTGGCGGTGTGTGCTGCTTTGTAACGGTTAATCGGGAAGCTAACGCTGCTAGCTAGCTAGTTAACGTTAGTGCGGCTACGCGCTGTTAAGTTTTGAATATTACGCTGCTCGCTGCTGCCAGGCCCAACACGGCCAAGCTAACGCCAGCCCTGCCTAAAACGGCTGGGTTTTTTTTTTTTTGATCTCATGCTGTTAATGGGCTATTTCACTGCTTTTGCTCGCAGCAGTAAATAAGAGACATCAGATTGCGCTGGTATAATCTTTATTGTGTTATTTGGCTTGGGCTGGGTGGGTGGTTGGGCTTAGTAGCTGATCTTTCCAGGCAGGAGCTTGATGTCAGGGAAGCACTAAGTCATGGGCAGATTTTCTATAAGTACATGCTGATGTTTAATCCTCGTGAGCTGGAGGAAAAAAAAGGCTCATGAACCTTAGTTTAGTTGTCAGGTGAAGCCAGTTGTCAAACGTGAACTTTGCACCAAGATACCTGTGTGTGGAAAACTCTTGAGAATGCATATGCCAGCACTGTTTCTTGGATTGTGTGTGTGTGTGTGTAACCTGTCAGGGGATGTGATCAGCACCTGTAATGACAGTGTAGTGACATGTGTGATGAGAGGTGGGAGACCTGCTGATGATTGAGAGACGTGGAGATGGAGAAAGATGAGGGCTTTATTTGACAGAGAGCAGAAAGAAGTGTTAGCAGCACGCCACGGGCCAGACGGGGTGTCGTGCGTTACACAATTTTGCTTTTTGTGTGTTTAGTGAAGTAAAAAAAATAAATAAGATTTGGTGTGTGGTGCAAAACTTCACGGATACGAATGACGGCAAAAAGTAAAATATAAAACACAAAACGTTTCACGGTGAAAACATTGTGTTTTGAGGTGATGTGCTCTTCCTTCTACTACAGTTATGTGGCAGATGTATTTACAGTTTAAAATGTTTAAGGGAATATAAAAGGTGATGCAGTCTCTGAGGTCCAAAAAGTGTGCAAGTGACAAAAAACTACTACAGGTGGATGCAAAAAGAGGCACAAAACTACCCAAGACGGACGAAATGTGAGATGAAAAAACATTTCAGAATGATTATTAGATAGAAAGCAACTCCGTGACAATGCTGTGGTGCAAAGCAACCACAGAGACACACAGAATGTCTCCCGGGAGATGCACAGTGATATATTAAGATGCAAAACTACTACAGAACAGGGCAGATATAAGTTAAAGATGAACTAAAACATGATGAAATAAATTAAAGTACACGGACTCAGAGTGTGGCTTGCCTGCAAGCGTTAACAAATGACACAAAACTATTACAGAGGGATGCAAATAGATGCAAAACACCGCACAAAGGTGCAAAACAACCACTAAGATGCACAAAACAACCAAAGAAGGATGCAGTGTGAGTTGCAAATTCATTTAGACACCAGGCAAACTGACTGGATGGAAACAAAGCAGCTAAATGAAAAAGAAAACAAAAACAAATGAATGAAAAATGACACAAAATGTCAGTGAGAAGCAAAAGAGGCAAAACCAAACACACACAAATAGCTCCTGGCACATGTAAAGTGTTATAAGATGTAAAACTATTAAAACAACACGACTAATTAGAGAGGTGCACTTTGACTGAAATGCCTCGCAGTAACCACAAAACACCAGCTGACTGAAAGGAAGACAAAGTGAGAGCAAACAGGTGCAAAACAAAGCTGAACCATTAGAGATGAGTAGAGAGAAAAAAAAGAAAAATAAACTACTTCAAACCTAATTATTAGAGACAAATTAAAAAAAAGAAAGAGGAAACAAACAAATCCAAGAGAAAGATGCAAACAATTATCTTTTATTTCATGTTAATGAACCAGTAAGGATAAGTCCAGCTGAACAGAGAACCTGTGCTACATGATGCATACTTTACATAGTTATGGAATTCCAGTAGTATAATAGAGGTGGAAGTCTGGCGACTGTGTTTGATCGAGAATAAAAGACTCAGAGCTTTTACTCGTATTTCCACCTGCAGCGTCCCGGAGCCCAGGTGTGTCTGGGTGTAAAACATGTCCATGGTGTTTATGTGTTTGGTGGAGGCGTACTCTCAGCGCTGGTCTCGTCACGCCGGGTCATCGCCGAGGTTTCTAAATGTCCCACATGTACACAGACCACGCCGAGAGGCACATCCAGCCCTGCCTGAGATAACTGAACAGCCAAAGTCTCCTTGTGTTTACAACTGCCTCCCCCTTATCAGCGCCGCGTGGTGTGTGTGATTTCAAGTTGCTCGGCTGACTTGACTGTGTGAGCGATTGTCCCGTGAATGAACCGCAGCAATTAGGACGTGCCGTCAGGTTGCAGCGTTGGGTTTACAGTAGCAACAGGAGGCTTTTTGCAGAAGTGAGCGATGTGTAATAGATTCCTGCTGAGGCTAGTGGTGCTTTAACCCTGGAGCTGCAACACAGGCTCTTCTTGCTGCATCCATGTGATAGGTAAATGAAGCTAAATGTGTTGTTTAGAGGGCGTTTCTTTCTTATCAAGTCACACATCCAAAACAAACAAAAAACAACTGACATTGTGAATCAGATTGTCCCTAAGTCGTGTTATTTTCCCCCCGGCGTTTTTCTAAGCTTAACAGTTAATCTGTTAATGGAGGAGAGAATATGTGCAGCCTCAGTTTAAGTACATTTCCTTCAGTTTCTCGTGTTATATCATCACAGATGACGTTTTGAAGCTCCGCTCTGTAAAAAAAACAAAAAAGAAAAACCACAGGATGTGAATAGAGATGCAGAAGATCAATGTGTCTCACACCAGAAACGATTAGTCAGTAAGAAATAACCGTAGTGTTCTTTAGACTGTTTAATGTGGGACAGTAAAACGAGTATGTTTTAATAGTCTGGACTGTGGATGTGAAAACATCAGGACATTTAAAGACGTCACCGAGGGCCTGTTGACATTTAAAAACCAAACTACTAATTGTAACCCTGTTTTTTTTTGGGGGGGGGGGTTGTATGAAAATACTTTTTCCGCTGTAGTTGGATCAATACCAAACGACGCTGTCTTTATTTTGTACTGAGTGTAGCAGCTGTAGATGATATGTTGTAAATGTTTTTAGTTTAGTCTGATATTTCTGCAGCCTTTAAGGATTTACACTAAAAACAAAAACAAAGGCGACATCCTCCTTTTATCCCCCTCCAGTGGGTTCCTGTGCGTCTTTGCAGTTTGTTCCCTCGCTCAGTTTGTTGACTTCCTGTCAACCAGCAGCTCCGTCCATCCCTCCCTCCTCTTCCTCCCTCCCTCCCTCCTCTTCCTCCCTTTCTGTTGCTCTCCCTGTTGCTCGCTGTGCCCCCCCCTCCCCTCCTTCCTCCTTGTTCTTTAATCCCAACCCTCCCCGAGCCTGTTCAGATGTCATCTGGCCTCTTATGTAAGGAGCACGGTGAGCTGGTGGGGGGGGGGGCTTTGGTGCTCGGGCTGCTGTACGCCCGAGCAGCCGTCCAGCGTAGTCCTGCTCTCCCTGGTTGTGTTGTGGTGGTGATGCTGGAGCGTTAGCCGTCTATTCAGAGAGGAAGCTTGAACGTGACTGATGGTTGTTCATGGGGATTCCACTTCCCCTTTGCACAGGTAAGACAGAATCAGATTTGATCTCCAGGCGACTAGATTGGCGTTTGTCCACTTTGATGAACGCTGAATGCATGAGAGCATCAGGCTGCCTTTGTGTTCGTTGTTGTGATGCAGCAGTCGGAGTCGGTTGCCGTTGAATCGCTGCTTGTCCTGACGCACAGCTTCACCGAGGCGTCCTTTACGGCTGCAGACAGCTGCTCTGATCAGAGAGGAAGGAAGCTCCGTGTTATTATCCTCAGAAATCTTTAACCGATTCTTTGCTGTGCTGCCCAGTGATATCTGCAGAAACTCAGCCAGGCTTTAGCTTTCCAGTCATTAAAGAACATTTATTTCCGGATTAAAAGTCGCCCCTGCTGATTTCCTGGATCAATTTGATTCTGATTTACAAGCTCCTGATTGGATTCATTTAGAGGTTTATCAGTTTGCTTCCGGAGCTTTCTCGCGTGTCTTTGCTTGTGTCCGGCTCGTCTCTGCCGTCACTCGTGTTAAATCCAATCAGCTCTCAGTCCTCTCAGCGCTGGAGCTTCTGTCTGTGTCTTTGTTTTGGATCTTCCTCACACGTGGACTGATCTCACGGCACGACGAGTCGTATAATTTCCTCCTGGGGTATCTGGACGCTACAGAATAACCCCCGCAACATGACCACAGAGACGTCAGGCTCCAGTACAGACTCTCGTTTGTTAATTTTACGGGTTTGATTGGGAGCCTCAGAGCAAGAGACACAGGGTCTGTTATCTTATCTATGTCTAATAATACGTTACAGCTTATGACACGACCAGGATCAATGACTCAGAGGTCTGTCCTGTGTTTTAGGTGAAAAAGTTACAGGAAAGTTAAGGATTATGATCATAAAATCAGTTCTTTACACTTGCCTACAGTGAAGCAACCCCTCCCTGCTTTATGTTTAGTTACCACGAGAAGAGAAAATAAAACTCCTCCTTCTTCCTTCAAACAGTCGATGGCAGCCGGCGTCGATCGTGTTTATTTGTGTTTAAGGATGAAACCTGATTGTCCGATAGGTGTCGAGGAGTGTGTACGTCAGCTGTTCCGCTGTAAGCCATTAACGGAGATAATCTCAGAGTGAAGGTGATCTCCTGAGGCCTCGTCCTGCTCTGTCTCTGTCCAGCTGAACACAGGACAGGTGTCTGAGCGTCCACTCTCAGTTTTTGGATGTTTACTCTGACCCCGGGGTTAAGTCTGGCCTGGCCCGCTCTAAGGACTCGCTTTGTTTGACATTTGAATAGTTTTGAAAGGCAAAAACACTCGACTGAGGCCGGAAATGAAATGTTCACATGCAGCACGGCCTCCTTTAGCTTTTCTTTCTTTGTTTTTAAATGCAGGACTTTCATACCTGCCAAACTGGCTGCAGAAGAATTTGAGCGGGCTCAGTGTTTAGCTGCAGGCGGAGACGTCCTCACAGCTGGATCATTAATTGGAGGGTGGTTATGAAAGCGGAGACGATGAGCGGAGCTGACAGATGACTCCCTGCTCATCTAATCGCCGCTGTCATACACCAGTCTGTGTCGGTACTTTTTAAAAACTATCCCGCTTCCTCCTGTTAACATGAGGTGATTCTTATTCCTTACTGGTGGAACACGTCCCGTTAACTGGGACAGATTTCTGAGGAGGAATACGTCCCGTCCACAGGATGACAAACTGGGCAGCGTGTTCAGTGTGTGATTCAATAACTGGAAGAAATAAACAGAGTTAAATCAGACCGTGGCTACGTTTACATGGACTAATGATCAGAATAAAACTTCCTCATGTAAGCAGAGGTGTCTAATGTAGACCTTTACTAATCAGCTAGACTGTTGATGTGCTGGAGTAAATCCATCCTGTCTGAGCATGTCTCCTCCACGTGGAGTAAACATCAACAACTAGATGAACCAAGATGGAATCAATGTGAACAGAGATGTGAAGATATCTTGGACATCTTTTAAGACTCTAGACATTCAGGACTGGAGGAGAGAGATGGAGGAGGAGGAGGAGGAACTACTTCTTCCTCTTTCCTTTCTTCCTCCTTTCCTCCTCCACCTCCTATGTCTTCGTCCTTCTTACTTTTTCTACTTCTCCTCCTCCTTTTCCTTTACTCCTTCTCCTCCATGTCCTCTTCCTCCTCTTACTCTTTGTCTCCCTCCTCTTACTTCTCCTCCTCCTTTTTCTTTTCACTTTCTTCATCTTCTTCTTTTCTTCTGTCTCCTCTTCCAATGTTCTTGTCCTCCTCCTTGTTTTGCTTCTCCTTCTTCACCTCCTCCCTCCCTTTCTTCTTCATCTTTTCCTCCTTTTTATCCTTCTCCTATATCGCCGTCCTATCTCCTCGTCCTTCTTATCTTTCTTCACCTCCCAGTTATTCTCGTTCTCCTCCTCTACCTCCTTACTTCTATCTTCATATCTTCGGTCTCCTCCTCCTCCTCCTCGTTCTTCTTCTTCTTCTGTTCTGTTTCCTGTAGATGTGATGCTCCTCTTCATTAATAATCTTTTGATCTGATCGTTTTATTTAGTCTCCATCATTGTGTGGACATAGCGTCCATGTAAACGTAGCCTGTGTTTGAGCCCCCTAGCTAGCACGCTAACACGGATGCTAGCCTGTTTTCCTGTGTGAAGTGGAGCTTTAAAAAGAGAACCGTCTCTGGGAAACGTCTTTCACGGCTCCGTCCGTCTCTTCACTGCCGTTCTAATATAAGCCTTTTGTTTGCAGACGTTTGATTTGTAATGACAACATAGTGTAAACGCGGACGCATTATCTTTGACGCTGACGTCTGCAAAGCGGTTATTTTTAGGAAAACTAAAAACTGTAACTCTGAGGCTGTCCTCCATCGCTGTCTCGCCGTCTTAATCACACATTCAGATCTCCCTCCTCTTACAGTGACATTGCGTCAGCAGCCTGGTGGTCTGCGGGCGCAGAGGAGCGTCGTTAATCACTTGTAACGCTGCAGTCGACTGTACGAGACGACGGACGGTCAGCTGTGCATCTGTGCTGTCCATGTCCTCAGGCAGCGGGATGACGAGTGTTTGTGCTAAAGGCCGAGCGCGTCCTCTCCTCGTGCGTCCACTCTGTTGGACACACTGTGTGACTTTGGCTCAGAGCCTGCAGCCTCTCGCTCATGTCTTATTACGTAATGATCTTTAGAGCTGGAGCGCTAATTCATTCCTTCTCTCCGTGTCGTGTGGTTGAGTTAGTGTGAAGCTGATGAGACTCTGTGTCTCCTCCTGACCTCCTTATGTCCTAAATCATACTGGAACTGAAACGTGACAAGAGAATCGTTAGACTGACGCCTTAATTAATTAATTAATCAGCAGTTAAAGTTTTATTCCAGCGGTGGTCACTCCCAGTTAACTTGAGCTTTAGTTTATTGGTCCAGATGGAAAAAATCTCAATTTGGCTCCACTGTTTGTTTCCTCAGTTACTTTTATGTTTTTGCAGCATTAATGCAAATTACAGATCTTAATCAAACAAACAAGAAACCTAATAAAATGATATTTGAATTTAAAAACCCCAAACAAAACAATCTGATCTATCAATCATTTCTGCATAAACTAAACTAAACATTGTCCCAGTAGTCTTCTGGGTTGTTCAGTGGATTCATCAACATTACCATCAGCCAATGAGAGATCAGAATGTGATCTTTGTTGGTGGACCACTCCTGTGAAGGGGGACAGTCGTCTTCAGTCTGTCTGACTGTGGATTATTTGTGGATCACTCTTTAGAGATGCTTCTGGAACCACTTCTGAACAGATGGTCTCGAATTTGACCTTGAAAGCAACTTGTAATCCTAGAGGTGCACCTCCCTGATATGTAATATTGGCTCACTTTCTGGAATAACCAAGTGCACAAGTATAATATATTAGTTTCTTTTGTTTGTTTGTATTTTCTTTATCTATATTCAGCGCTTATGTGAACATTTGCTGATGTTTTGAGTCATTTTATGCAGAAATACAGATAATCCCGTTTAACCACAGTGTTATGCGCAAGAATGAACTTTAAAAAAGTGTTTTCTGAGCATTTCTAAACACCGATGTGTCATAGTCTAGCCCTGGTCGTCAGTCCCATCACCTCCTCGTCACACCGCTCTTCTCAGGCAGAAAAGAAACCTTTGCTTTATCCGTCACTTCCTCCTGGGCGTGTCTCACAACAGAAGGCCCGTGTTGTATTTGCTGACGCCGCCTTTAAAAAGTCACTTTGCTAGAGTCTTGTTTTCATACGTAATCGGCAGCAGACACAGCAGCGAGCGTTTCCTCAGCTTCCTCTCGTTTCTTGTGGGTGACGCTGTGTTTGTTTTTTTTTTTCCTCTGATGAGCGAGACTGGGACGATGCACTGGTTTACTGTGAGACCAGTGAAATGCTGCGAGAAGATGAAGCTGAAATTGAGCAAAAAAAAAGTCAATTGTTGTCTCTTTTTTCCTGTTTTGCGTTTGCATGTGCTCACAAGATAAAACGTCCTGTTCTGCTGCATGACTGTGGCTGGAAATGGTTTATGATTAAAGCTGCTGCTGCTGCTTCTGCTTAAAGCCTCAACTGCAATCAATGCAAGTACAGGCTGAATTATGGCTAATGTTATTCTATAAATACGTGTTTAATGCATGTCTCTGTTATTAGTTACTGCTAGAAACAATGGTGTAATATTAAAATGCATTAGTCCAGTCCAAACAGATTTACTTTAGCAGAAGATTAATATTTAATCTGGCTTCTTGTAGAGAAATAATTACTGGAATGAATAACTGAGTAAAGACGTATATGAATGAACCAGTGCATTCAGTGAAATAGCTGAATTATTAAACCTCTTTAAGTTAGGAGAGGTAGTGAGCGATTACGACAC